>ML986654.1:62703-112828 GCA_010094045.1 Lojkania enalia
CCGTATTAACTATATAACTAAAGAAGACTTTCTACCTATATTTAAAGCGGCCTTTAATAACGCTATTACTAATAAAAATATAATTAGAGGCTTTAAAAGGTCTAGATTAGTCCTATTTAGTCTAGATTATATTATTTTAAAGCTTAATATCTAAGCTTTATAAACCCCAACACTACTACTCCTAGAATCTACTAAATAGTAGTTATAAATACTATATAATCGTTTAGAAGTAGAGTACTAGATATAATATATATAATAACGCGTAGAATAATATTAAGATAGCTTACTAACGTTAATATTTAAAGGTCTTACAAGTCTTATAAAGGGTATCACGTCTATAATATATAGGTAGTCGTTTTTAGAGATAGAGAATAGAGATCTCTAGGCGGTAAATATGATACTTATAAAGCGCAAGGAGCGTAAATATAAGGTAATTAAGAGTATAAGTACTATCTCTATATTAGATAGGCTGTAATTAGTAAAGTAATAATAAGAAGGCTGTTAAATAGAATAAAAAGGCCTAAATAGTTACAGTCAGCTATATTAACTAAGATACTACAGGCGCTGTTAGAAGCTAGACTATCGTATTAAGATGTATAAAATAGCTCTAATCGAAATACTAAGTAGTAAGAATTATATAGATATTACTATATAATTAATTACTTTAATAGCTGTAGAGATATCCTACTTTAAAATTAAAATTAGGTAGGTTACTAACCGCTTAGTAGTTTTAACCGGTCGGTAGTAGATTACATTAATATATATATAATCTAGCCTAATCTCTAGTATAGTACTACTATATAATAATAACTAATTATACTAATATACTTATAACCTTAACTAATACTAGTATTAATAACTACTACTTAATTATAAATAACTTAAATATAATATAAAGACTTAACTTATAGAAACTTATAATTAAAAGAGGGGTACTATTATAATAATATTATAATACTTTTATACCTATACTATTCTTATTATAATACTTAAATTAGCTGCTAGTAATAGTTGTTAGCTACTAGCTAGAATATAACCGACTTATTATAACTATAATAGAGAAAGGTTTTACTAACCTAACTAGCTTATATAGTAGTATAAACCTAGCTTTTATTAAAATCTATAAAAATCTATATAATATAAATATTTCTATTCTTTATATAATATTTTAATATTTATACGTAGTATATAATAATAGAGTTAACTATATATAAGTATCTATAATAATTATAGAGAAATTCTATAAAATACTTCTATTTTAATCTTATACCTTAGTACTAAAAACTCTATTTTAACTTTAACCTTAATACTAAAAACTCTTATCTAACTTATATTCTAATATTAAAAACTCTACTTTAACTCTAACTTAAGTACTAAAAACCCTAAATATAACTTTAACCTAGGTAAAATATTATATATTCTATTTAGTAGCCTAATATTAAATAATAACCTTTTTTTTAAATTTTATTAGTCTCTTTAAGTTAGACTTATAATTATACTATAAGTAGATTCTAGTATATTATTAGTATATAGTTGTTTAAATTATATTAAATATTAAAGTAATATGTCTTTTACTATTTATTTAGCTTCTTTTAATAGTTAAAAAGGCTAAGTTTATTTAATTCTTATTTTAAGTTATATTCTTATTATTTTATTATTATATTATTATTAAAAGCTTAAGTATTACATTTTAGTAATAGAATAGACTACTTATTTATATAGGTTACTCGTTTGTAAGATATATTATATAGTATATTAATATTAGTAGTAATATAGTATTTAAATTACTTATACTAGAACCTATTTAGTAGCTTTCTTAATTCTAATATTAGTATAACAGCCTTAGATTAGCTAGATATAAGATAGAGTAATAATTAAAAGTAATTATATACTATTAAGGATTATTTTTATAGACTTATAATAGAAGTATATAAATAGAGTATATAAAGGATATTTAAGTTAACTATAAAGAGCTATAAAAGTTAGAGTTAGAAGGTTATTAAATATAATTTAGTTTTCCTACTATTTTTCTTATTTAGTCGCCTACCTATAATTAAGTAGGCTTAGTAGTTTAGTTCTAACTAAGCTGCTAAGTTATTTATATAACTCGTTTTATTTACTTACCTATATAAAGTCCTATACTTTAATTAGTTCTAATATAAGAGCGTCTATAATAATTAGTTATTTAAATAGTATAGGTAACTAGATATTTTTTACTAGTCTAATTAGCTACTAATAAATATATTTAATAATTATCCTCTTCTGCTCTATTATTATATTATAATAGTACTAAAGTTATATATATATATTAATATTTAATATAATAGTTATATTTTTTTATATATTAGAATATAGTATTTAGATAAATAGTAGAGATAGTCTTTAATATCCTCTAATAATAGTACTATTCTACTTACTTATATACAGGTTTTTCTACTATAAATATAATATTATATTCTTAGTTTAAATATCTATATATTCTAGTAGAACTATATTCTTCTAATCTTATTATAATTCTATACTAGTACAGGTGTAATATTATAATATTATAAGTAGAATAAATAGACTCTACTAAATAGTTTTTATATATAAAGTATTATAGTTAAAGTTCTAGTTATAAATAAATTAGAAGGGTTATAGTTAGATAAATTACTTCTTTTAAACAACCTATTTTTAGTATAGTACTATAATATTATACCTAATCTATTATAAATCGGGTCTAATTTATTACTTTATATTAGATAGGCTAAAAATTTAGAAAAGAAAAGTATAAGGGTTGCGTAAAGTATATAGATACCTAATAATAGTAATAAATTTAATAAGGAGCCGTAGGGGCTTTGAGTAGCGTTATATATATAGTTAAGTTAAATAGTCTATACGTCTAGTCTTACTAAAGGTAGAATATTAAGCCTTAATAAAGGTAAGGTATTAAGGAAGTATCTAGACTATACTATAGTACTACTATAACTCGCGGATTACCTCTAGAGAGGACTTAATAATAGCCTAGATCTCGTCTAGGCTTTATAACCTAGGTACTAGCCTATTATATTACTCCCCTTCTAACCTTAATAGTCTTCTTTAAAGCGTTTATTATCGAAATCCTTGTGATAGTCTCCTATTCGTATCTCTTACGTCTTTTAAGCACTCTATCTATCGATCTAGAGCTTCAGTCTCTTCTATATTTTAAGTAGGCTACTAGTCGGTTTCTATATACCCAGTCTATTTTACCTTATATTAAATTTGCTAGCCTCGACTATATTAAACTATTCTTTTAGCTACTATCTCTTCTACGGTCCATTCCTACTCTCCGTTAACTATAATAGCTTCCGGCTGTAAATTATTATTTGGTTAACTAGGCAGCAGGTTGTTCGTAGTAAGTCTTAACCGGTTAATATAAAATACGTTTTTTAGACCTAGAGGTACGTTAAGGCGTACTAAGTAGATATTAATAATCTCGGTTACTATATATTTTAAGTTCTTCTAATTAAGCTTTTTATTATTTTACTAGGTCTTAAAATACTTTTCTAGCGATAGTTATACTTTATCACCTATCTGCAACTACCTTAGTACTTTTTATTATCAATTTGCCTACTTCTCCTATTCTTACTAAGCTTTAATTATTAAAACTTATATTAGCTTAAAGACCTTCCTAAACTTTTCTACTATTATTTCTGTAGTATACTTACTAGGTTACTTACTAGCTATATACTAGAGTACCTCTTATAGAGCTTTAAGTTGAGTTGGATTAATATAATATCCGTGCTGTAAGAAGAATAGACTAACGCCTGTTAATATTACGTCTCTTAATCTAATAGTAATTATAGCTATACTAAATAGCTTAGTCTAGTTCTTCTAATCCTAGTTAATATAGGCTCGTAAAAAGGCTTTAATAGTACTATTTATCCTCTTAGTTAACCTATCTATTTGTAGATAAAATACTGTTAATAGCCTCTAGGTGATACTAAGAATCTTATAGAGCTGTTTCTAGAGGCTGCTAGTAAATTAACTTCTATAATCTAATACTATTACGTCTAGTAGCTAGTAGTAAGCTATAATATATTTAATAAAGGCCTATACAACAGTCTCTATATCTATATTTAGTAGTAGTATTAGTATTATATCCTTACTTAGTCGATTAGTAATAATAAGAAGAACTATATACCCTTTACTCTTAGGTAAGCTAGTAATAAAATCTATTAATATCTTCTTCTAGATTCGGTCCGGAATTAGTAGTAGCTTTAGTAGGCTATAGAGTCCGTCCTTCTATAATTTAATTCTATTATATACGGTACAGTTATAAAGGAAACGTTAAATATCGTCCGATATACCTAGCTAGAAGTAGTCTCTTACGATAGCTCGATACGTAATTTATTATCCTAGATAGCCTACTATAGCTAGTAAGTACGCGTTATCGATTAGCTTAGTTTATAATAGTTCTAATTATAGCATCTATCTTCTATCTTAATAAAGTAGGCGTAGGTTTTAGTCTACTATATAGTCTACAATTAATACTTTAAGACTAAGGCTTAGCGGAAGTCTTCTCTCGCTATTTAGTATTACTTGTTAAATAGCAGCGTATTATTCGTCTTTTTCTATAGTAATATCCTATAGTTACTCTATCGGGTTGCTATTAGATTCCTGCTGGGGTTGTACTTCCTTAGTTCCTATCTTAAATACGCTTAATAGTAGCTCTAGTCCTTTACTTATTTCTATTCCTATTCTAGATATAGTTGTAGAGAATATAATAATACTATCCTCTTCCTCTTTATCTTACAGGACGTATATAGTTAGCCTAAGTAGCTATATATACCAATACTAGATCCAATTATTAGATACGTTTTAAGGTATATCTTACTTATGATAAGATAGGGCGTCAGCTCTAGGGTTTTCCTTACCTAATTGATAGACAATATCTATATTATAACATTCTAGAAGAAGAGACTAGCGTATTTACCTTTTATTAAGTATCCTTAATTTTGTAAAGTATTCGAGATTCTTATAATCTATTATAGTAGTAAATCTCTCTACTAAACGCAGTTCTACATCCTATTTCTATAGGTATTATACTACAGCTAGTAGCTTCTTATTATATACTTCGTAGTTATATTTATATATATTTATCTTCCTCGAGAAGTAGGCTACTAGCTATAGTAGCTCTTACTTATTATATTATAATAGGCATCCGGCTACCGTATAGCCTAAAGCGTTAGTTTCTAGTACTATATCCTTCTTAGGGTTAAATTAAGCAAGTACTAGTTTGGTAATAAAGATTTTCTTAAGCATATTAAAAGCCTTTTACTCGACCTTTATCTACTAAAAAGGTATATTACCTATAAGTTATATAAGAGGTACGACTAGCTCTAAGAAGTTCCGGATAAAATATTAGTAGAAGTTAGTAAAGCTGAAAAAGCTTCGTATACCCTTAACTATCTTAAGAGTTTCCTATTCCTTAATAGCGCGAACCTTCTCTAGATCTATATAAAGGTCTTTACCTACTTTAATAATAAAACTAAAGTATTTTATCGATTTAACTTTAAACTCGCATTTCCTAATATTTAGTAGAAAACCCGCTTAGCCTAGTTCCTACAGTACTTAGTTAACCTGCTTATAGTACTCAGCTAGAGAGTTACTAGTATAGATAAGTATATTATTAAGGTATATTATATAGAAGTTATTAATATACTTTCGAAGCATCTAGTTAATATATTATTAAAAGGTACTTAGTACGTTCGCTATATTAAAGGGGGTAATAAGCTATTTATATAGTCTAAATCGGGTACAGAATATAGTCTTCTATTCGTCTCCTGCATATATTTAGATCTTATAGAAGGTAGTAGAGACGTTAAGTTTCGTGAACTACTTTACCTTACTAAAGTTATTAAGTGTTTCCCGTATTAAAGGTAGCGGATATCGATCCTTTCTTATAATAGTATTAAGAGCTTAATAGTCGATATAAAATTAAAGGTCTCCTTCTAGTTTCTTTACGAATAATACAGGTGCTATAACTAGCGAGTTACTTACTCAGATCTATCCTTTATCTAGTAGTAATATAAGCTTCTTCCGAAGGACTAGTAGCTCGCCCCTACTTATATTATAGAGTAGTTCCTATAGAATCTCCGGATCCTTTTTATCCTTTTATACTAAGTCGATTCAATAGTTAATTTTAGGTCCTTAAAGTAGTAGTATCTAGGAGGCAGTCTTTAGGTCGAAAATCTATTGGTAGTAAGCGTACTAGGTCGGTAGAAGTTTCTCGAAGTCTATAACTAATTTAGAAGCTAAAGCTTTCTTAATATCAGCTAGCATCGCGGCGAAAATAATAGATTGGTTCTTCTTTAATTTTCGATAGTAGTAGGCGTATATATTAGCACTAATTTACTATAGAGAGATATATCCTTATAGAGTTAGTACAGGCTCTCCTTCTTTACTTAAAATTCGAATCTACTAGCGCGTAGAGTAGATATATATTAAACACTTAGCAGGGGCTATTATAACGTATAAGCGGTCCATCTAGGCTTGTCTAAAGAGTATATTATATCCTATACTATTAGTCGCGATATATACTTATCTAGTATTCTTAAATCCTTTAATATCTACTATATATTTAGTAACTTAGTAGATCCAGCCTTCGCTATTTATCCCTAGTAGCTGTCAGGGTACAATATTAATATACTATAAGCCTACCTTCTTTACTAAAGAAGGTAATACTATTATATTAGCGAGAGAGCTGGAGTCGATTATATAAGAGGCGTAAGTAGTTTAATTAACTAGTATATATATGCTAATCGCCTTTCTATCTATATATCGATTCTTTTTAAACTCCTCCTAATCCTTAATAGCTTACTAGTAGCTTATATCCTACTCCTACTAGTAACTTTTAATAGGAGCTATTCTTTTTCTAACTCTGATTCTAATTTAACTATAGACTTATCTTTAAGTAATAGCGCTATAGGTGCTAAGAGAGCTTTTACTACTTAAGTAGGCGAGGTTCGTCTAGCTGCCTAATAAGAGCAGCTTCGTACGTAATAACCCTCTACTCTACAGTATACGCAGAGCCCTCTCTCGCGACGGTATTAAATCTCTTTTTCTAATACCTACTTCGCTTATCTTTTCTTAGTATTACTTTAATTAGTAGTAGTACTAGTTAGTTACTAGTCTATCTATTCTAGTAATACGGGCTTTAGTAATTAGTAACGAGGAGGGGACCTGGGTATATTCCGAGGGATATTTAGTACTTATCCGCGGCTAGTAATACCTATACAATATAGCTGGTCTAATATCTTAATTACCTTATTATAGAACTGGTTAAAGAATATACTATTAGATACTATAATTATTTGTTTCTATACCTTGATCTTTAATCCTTTTAAAAGTATACTCTTAAGGGTATCTTCCTTAAATATCTACTCTAATTTCTAAAGTAACTAGTTAAACTTAGAGATATAGTTGTATACTAGCTTCTTTCCCTATATAAAGTATCGGAGCTTATCTAGCGCTCTTATCTTCTAATAGGAGTCTCTAAATTAGCGATCTATAAAGGTTTATATATTCTCTATTATAGCTATAAATATATTCTTCTCTACCTAGGGTAGGACTGCGCAGGCTACTTTATCCTTTATTCTTCCTATAATATAATTAATCTAGTATACGTAGTTCTTATATATATAGCTATAGTAGAGCTTTACCTTCACCTTATATTAAAATTGTGGGTATTTATTACAGTTGCTATTAAAACGCTCTAGATTAGGGTATTTAGACTAATTAGCCTCTTCCTAGGCTTTAGGTAGGGTAGGAATTAAGCTTAATATTAGAGTTGTAATTCGTTAGTCCTTAAGGGTATCTATCCTCCTAATTATCTACTATATTATCTACTGTATTATCTCTATTATCCTAGTATTATCTGATTACTCTTTTATCTTATCTTTCCCTTACGAAGGACCTAGCTTATTTAGTACCTCTGTTCTTTTTTACACTTCTACTCCTACTTAGTAAACTATAGCCTTAATTACTAGTTCAGCCTATTATTTATTAGCTAGCATCTCTCTTATACTAGCTTTAATCTGGTCGATTAACTATTCTTCTTATAGCTTACCTATTGCGTAGGCAACTATCTCGTTAATAGAATAACCTTCTATTATCTTCGTATTACTCTCTACCTAGATAAGAAACTTCTAATACCTTTAGAATTTATATTATCTACTCTCTACTATAGAGATAATAGGGCTTCTAATATCACCTACAGCTTCTCGCTAATAGTATATCTAATACGCCTACAGCTCAGTAGCTAGTAGGGTAAATAATATACCTATAGCTTATACTTAATAGGACTTCTACTATTACTTATAGCTTAATAGCTTATAAGATATTCCGATGTCGCTTATAGCTCAGTAGCTAGCAGGTTATAAGACTCTAATAGAATACCCTATTTAAGCCAGGGACTCTCCTTATTAAAAGAATAATCGAATTTAAATATAAGAGTTGCGTAAAGTATATAAATACTTAATAATAGTAATAAATTTAATAAGAAGTTATAGGGGCTTTAAGTAGCGTTATATATATAGTTAAGTTAAATAGTCTATACGTTTAGTCTTACTAAAGGTAGAATATTAAGCCTTAACAAAGGTAAGGTGTTAAGAAAGTACCTAGACTATACTATAGTACTACTATAACTTGCGGATTACCTCTAGAGAGGACTTAATAATAGCCTAGATCTCGTCTAGGCCTTATAACTTAAGTACCAGCCTATTATATATAGTTTATCTTTATCTTCTACTAAAGGCTTTATAAATAGCTATAAATTAATATATATATATTAACTAGCTTCTATTTAAAGATTAATAGCTAGATAGAAAATACTAATATAGTAATAGAATAAGTTTTCTAAGTTTATACTAGCTATAAATATAATAACTAGATTAAATAGCTACTAATAGTATAGTTTAAAACAAATAATATAGTATCTAAATTAATAAAAGTTTCTCTATTTTTAGCCTATTTTAACTAATATAATCTACTATCGAGCGGTTAAAATTACCGAGCGGTTAGTAACCTACTAAAATTTCTACTACCCTATTAATTTTCGTAATATCTCTATAACTATATAATAGAATATACTTATCTAAAGCTAATATAACTATAGTAAATAAAGCTTTTAAATAAGGTTAATTTAAATTAAATCTAGCTGTAGTATAGGCGTTTAAAATTAGCTATACTACCCTAAAAGAACGCTGTAATAGGAGACCTTATAGAGTCGATTATACCCCCAATTTAAAGAATCTTATAGAACTAGAAGAGAGATCGATTATAGACTATATATTTAATATAGATACGTGTGGGTTTTAGCTTAATCTTAATATACTATAAGATATAGCTAATAAACTACTTCTTAATTACAGTTAGTAACCTATTAGTAAAAATTAGCTTAATCGCTTTATTTTACGCGTTTTAGAGCTTAAATTATACGTTAATTAACGATATAACTACTAAAGAACTCTAAACGAAGATTCTAAGGTTATTTAAGGCTAGTTCTACCTTATATATAATACTAAAATTAAATATAGTATCCTTAATAAAAATATATATAATTTTAATAAGACTAGCTTTTAAATAGGTAAAATTAGCCTAAGAATAGCTATTACTAGTACTAAAAAGTAATAAATACTTAAATCTATCTAGTCTAGTAATACTAAATAGGTAATAGTAATTATAGTAGTAAATATATATAGTTAGCCGGTTCTACTATTTATTATCTTTAAGGGCGCGTAATAATATAATATCTAGTACTAGTTAATTATAGATAAGCCTTAGTAGGTTTTATCTATTAGTAAAAAGAGCTAAACGTTTATTAAATATAGGTTTAAATAGCTTAAACACTTTAATAAATATACTAAAGCTAGTACTACTAGCACCTACTAACTACTTATTATAGACGGCTATAATAGTTATAATTCTATCGAATTTTATAATTATTATAAAGAATATAATATTATTATACTTTATATACCTCTATACTTATCTTATCTTCTATAGCTACTTAACACAAGCTATTTTAGTCTATTAAAATATATATATAGTAAGGAGATTAAAAGTTTAATTTAGTACTATATTAATTATATAACTAAAGAAGACTTCTTATCTATATTTAAAGCGGCCTTTATTTATACTATTACTAATAAAAATATAACTAGAAACTTTAGAGGGTTTAGATTAGTTCTATTTAGTCTAGATTATATTATTTTAAAGCTTAATATCTAAGCTTTATAAACTCTAATACTATTACTCTTAGAATCTATTAAATAGTAGTTATAAATACTATATAATCGCTTAGAGGTAGAGTACTAGATATAATATATATAATAGTATATAGAACGATATTAAAATAGCTTACTAACGTTAATACTTAAGGGTCTTATAAATCTTATAAAGGGTATTATATCTATAGTATATAGGTAGTCGTTTTTAGAGATAGAGAATAGAGATCTCTAGACGGTAAATATAATACTTATAAAACGTAAGAAGCGTAAATATAAGATAATTAAAAGTATAAGTACTATCTCTATATTAAATAGACTATAATTAGTAAAGTAATAATAAGAAGGCTATTAAATAGAATAAAAAGGCCTAAACAGTTACAGTCGACTATATTAACTAGAATACTATAGGTACTATTAGAAGTTAGACTACTATATTAAAACGTATAAAATAGCTCTAATTAAAATACTAAATAGTAAGAATTATATAGATATTATTATATAATTAATTACTTTAATAGCTGTAGGGATACTCTACTTTAAAATTAAAATTAAGTAGATTACTAACTATCTAGTAGTTTTAACTACTTAGTAGTAGATTATATTAGTACTTTTAAATAAGCTTTAAGCTGCTTATAAGGATCTATTAACCGTTAAAATAGTCTCTAATAGCCTAGAAAGCTAATAGAGTAGTTAATAAAATAAAAGATATTATAGAATATATTAGAGAAGAACTTATCTAGGTATAAATATTCTAATAAAAGTATACTAACTATAAGTATATATTAACTTTTAACTATTAGATTAGTAATTTAGTCTAGCTAGATACTAGAAATATACGCACCTAAAGACTGTTAAAAAAACTTAACTAGAAGAATATAAGCCTCTATAAGATTATTATAATAGTATTCTTATATACTTATAAATTAAAGTTACCTAAATTAGTTAAAATATATTTTATATTCTATATATTACTATTATAACTAGTATTAAAATCGTTTAACTACTTATTTAGTTAATAAGTATATAACTCTAAACCTATTAAAATTAATAGAAAATTATAATATCTTATTAAGTAAATAGAAGACTTTTATTATAACTAATAGAGATACTATTATAAATACCTAGTTAAGTAGACTAGCTATTATAACCTAGAATAATATCTAGCTAGTAACTTTATTAAGATAATTACTATAGAAGATTATTATACTAGAAACCTAAATAAATAAGACTTAAATATATATTTAAATATCTATAATAGTACTACTATATAATAATAATTAATTATACTAATATATTTATAATCTAACCTAATCTCTAGTATAGTACTAATATATAAACTAAACTAAACTAATCTCTAATATAATACTATATTATAATAATAACTAATTATATTAATATACTTATAATCTTAACTAATACTAGTATTAATAACTACTACTTAATTATAAATAACTTAAATATAATATAAAGACTTAACTTATAGAAGCTTATAATTAAAAGAGGGGTACTATTATAATAATACTATAATACTTTTATATTTATACTACTCTTACTATAATATTTAAACTAGCTGCTAGTAATAGCTATTAGTTACTAGTTAGAATATAACTAACTTATTATAACTATAATAGAAGAAGGTTTTATTAACCCGGCTAACCTATATAATAGTATAGATCTAGTTTCTATAAAAACCTATATAATATAGATATTTCTATTTTTTATATAATATTTTAATATTTATATATAGTATATAATAATAGAGTTAACTATTTAAAGTATAATTAATTAACTACGTGTAAGTATTTATAATAATATTCTACTTATATAATAGGTTATAACTATTAAAAAAAGGTTCTATAAAGATAATTTTATAATTATAAAAGTAGTATTCTAGTAATTAATAAGCTGTAGTTTTACTAAATATATTCTAATATTAATAGTATTTAAATAGTAATTAGAAATTTACTAGTACTTTATTTTTAGTCTTATTTTCTAGTTCTAGAACTTACTTATTTTTAATTAGCTACTTAATTTTATATAGAAATATAGAAAGAAACTTATTCTCTTTCCTCTTTATATTAAAGTAGAAAGTTTTAGCTAAAATAAGAGTAATAGTAGAAGAATAGACTTTCTTTAGATTAGATTTAGACTTTATTATATATAGGTATATAAAAACTCTAAATATATTTAAACTATAAACTATAAAAGATTAATATAATTTTAATAGTTTTAATAAACCTTTAATATAATAGATAGTTAAACTATAAGACTACTAATACTAGTTGTTTTCTTATAGAGTATTATATTACTAAATATCTAGCTCTACCTTCTTATTATATATTAGTTAAGTTAATTATATAAGAAGAGGAGGTAAAGAATTATAAGTAGTAGGATATCTAGAAGGTTATATAATCCGATTTTTATCTATATCTAGCTGAAGTTAAAAATAATATATTTATTTAATACTAATAATATAATTCTAAATACTTAGATTTCTAATAATAAAAGAGTAGTTTTAGATAGTTTTTCTATTAATTTATAGGTATAAGTAGATATATTAATTAACTAGAGTTTAAATTTAGTCCTAAAAACCTTTAATAGTAATTTTAAAGGGTAAATACTATATTAATATATATAGGGTTTAGAAGAGTAATCTAGCTATTATAAAATTAAGGAATAAGAAACTTTAAATACTAGTATTAATAAGAGTATTTAGTTATATACTAACGCTTTTTAAATATATAATAGTAGAGATTTAGAAGTACTTTTCTTTAAATAAATATAATAAATTGATATTTAATAAGTTATACTTAATATATCTTATAAGTAAGTAGTTTATATAAGTAAATAGTTTATTCTATTACTAAAATATAATATTTAAGCTTTTAATAATAATAGAATAATAAAATAATAAGAATATAATAATAAAATAATAAAATTATAATAATAAAATAATAAAAATATAATAATAAAATAATAAGAATATAGCCTAAAATAAGAATTAAGTAAACTTAGCTTCTTTAACTACTAAAAGAGGTTAAATAAATAGTAAAAGATATATTACTTTAATATTTAATATAATTTAAATAATTATATACTAATAATATACTAGAATTTACTTATAGTATAATTATAAGCCTAACTTAAAAAGACTAATAAAATCTAAAGAGGAGGTTATTATTTAATATATATTTAATTTAGATTCGTAAGAATTTACACCTATTTTAGCTACTATATAAGATATAGCTAATAATTTACTTACTAAATATAGTATAGGCTAGATTAGTATATATTAGTTTAGAAACTTTTTTAGATATACTCTTAAGCTTAAAATACGCCTAAATTAGCTTTATAATTACTAGAAAGTTCTATATAAAGATTTTAAAGTAATTAACGGCTAGTTTAAGTTTATATAATATATTAAGGAAAAGTATAATATTATAAATAAGAATATATATAACTTTAATAAATCTAGCTTTTAAATAGATATTATCTTATTATAACTAGTTATTATAAATATAGAGATATATAATTAACTAAAAGTAATTTAATTAGATAATTATAAATAGATTTTAGTAATTTAGGAGATTAATACTACTAGCTAAATACTTCTATCCTTTATTATTATTACTAGCTACTAATATCTCTCTACCTAGTATAAAGATAATAATATACCTAAGAACTAGACTATTATAGTTAGTAAAAATAGTTAAATAATAAATAAACTTAGTATTAAATAGTTAAAATACTTTTATAGGTATATAAGTATTATAGAATTAGCTTCTACTTAATCCTATACTATTTTACCTATTATATATAGACCCGAACTTCTAATATATATATATATACAACCTAATATCTATTTTCTTTTTCTTTTTATCTAGACGTTTTAAACTATTATAATAGTAGTATATTAGTTATCTATATAACTTAATCTAATTCTTATTTATCTAGTATTAATAATTTAATACGTATTACTATAATAATAAAAAATTATATAATAGACTCGTATTAACTACTAATCTTTAATAGCTATAATAGTTATAACTTACTTAATTTTTAGAAACTCTATATAGAATAGAGTATTATTCTACTCTATATACTAGTTTATTTATTATATCTATTATAGCTATTAAATATAGGCTATTTCTTACTATTAAAATATATATATAGAAATTAGATCTTAGTTTTAGTATATAATTATATTAACTATATTATAAAACTTAAGTTCTTTCTAGTTTTTAAAACTACTTTTAATATATTAATTATAAAAGATAATATTTATATAAGCTTTTAAAAAGCTAGTCTAATTCTATTTAATCTAAAAGTAGTACTTTTAAAGTTTAATATAAAGTTTTATATACTAATATTACTAGTATAAGAAAATACCCTATAAAAAGTAAAAATACTAAGTACTATATATAAGCTAGAAGTTTAATTAATATTAATTTATAATTAGATTTAAAGGAATATAAACTCTTTATTAGCTTCTATTATTAAGAAGCTAAATTAGCTTAAGAAAAGTTCTATAAAAATAATATATTAGATCGGGTTAATATATAATAATATTATTAGCCTTTAAGAAGTAAATAAAGTAGTAATAAAATAGAAATAGTAGAAAAAAAAGTAGATTTAAGTATAAGAGACTCTAATAAAAGTATAAAAAGAGATAATTATTACTAGAAATAATAATAAGGAAATTTAAGCTATAATATACTAATTTAAAATAGGCTGGTAAATAGGGTATATAGTACCTTATCTAGGTTAAGGTTGAGTTTGGGGTTCTTAATACTAGGGTTAGAGTTAAGGTAGAGTTCTTAGCGCTAGGATATAGGTTAGGTAAAGGTTTTTAATATTAAGGTTAAGATTAGGGTAGAGTTCTTAGCGCTGGGGTATAAAGTTAAGATAGAAATACCTTATAAGGTTCCTCTATAATTATAGGAAATAATTATATATTATATATTAAATATTTATTACTATAAATTATTATAGTAGAGAACTAGTTTTATTTAAAGTAGTCTTTTCTAAGCCTAAGACTATCTAGGGATTATAACTCTAATTTAATAGAAAACTAAACTTCTTATAGTATCGCTTTATTAAATATATATTCTTATTTTAGATAGTAGCCTATTTTACGTAAATTATATTTATATTATAGTCTAGTATAGTTAGTATTATATAGTATAAATTATATAAAAAAATATATACCTTTAAAGAACCTAATAAAAATAGCCTTAGTAAACTCTTAGAGAGTTTTAATTATACTCTATTACTAATATATTTTACTACTATAAATATCCTCCCGAACTATAGTAGTAATTTTATAGATTAGCTGCGAAAAAGGAAGCTTTTAAAAGAGGAGTTTAATACTCTTCTAATATTATTTAATCTATTAAAGTATAATAGTTATATTCTATTAATATATAACTATAATAAAAATCTATAATAACTTACCCTTAGGGTAATAGTAATACTTTACTAGCGTAGGCTTTACTAGTATAGGTGCCTTGCGAGCTAATTTAGCAGCGAGCTACTTTTAAGAAAACTTACTATCTATTAGAACGATTTTAGATCGTACTATTCCTTAAGTATAAGATATTATATATTAATAGTAGTAGAGTAGAGTAGTTAATATTAATAATTAAGGTTAGTAGTATAAAGCTAAGTTAAGGTTTATTAATAAATATCTAAAATGTAAATATAGATGCTAAAATATATATATATTAAAAGCTAGTACCGAATTAAGATTATAAAGTAAAGCTAATAAAGTATTTAGGCGTATATTATAAGAATACTATAATAAAAAACTATAATAACTTATTATCTTATAGAACTAGTAGTACGTTTTTTAGTAATAGTTTTTTATACTAAACCAACTAATATTTTATATTTATTTAGATATATATATATTTTATTATTACTTCTATCTAATTTATACTAGTAGGTAGTATATACGCTTATCGCGTCGAGCCTAATACCCTATTATAACTCTTCTTCCTACTATACTCTTATTAGTATAACCCTCAATCTTCGATTTATTATATACTTTTATTATAGTTCCTATAAAATATTAACTATTAAAGTAGAGCCTATTAACGATAATTTTCTCGATAGTCTAAATAGCTTACTACTACTAAAGCTACTAGAGCTACTAGTTAGCTTTGACTAAGATAAGTAGGCGAAGTTAATATAGGTAAGTAATTATACTAGTCTTTTATTATAGTTTACTAATAAATATAAGACTAGTAGTTAGAAGATTATAAAATTAAATACACCCTTTTACTACGCGGTTAAGCTAGTTCTTAAAAAGGCCGTCTAACCAATCTTATAGTACCCTTTAAAGGTATACTTAGTAATACTAAACGCGCTATCTAATAGAGAGATAAAGTTATATTACTTACTACTAAGAAAAAGGCTATTAAAAGTACCTATACTACTAATTACTCTACTAAGAGTACTAAAAAGAGGCAGCTATAGAAAAGTGCTGAATATATAGTACTAGGGGAAGAAGAAAAAAAAAAGATATTAGATAAAACTATTAAAGCTATAGTAGAGAAGTACTTTAATAATTATAAGTCTAGTAAGTTATTATAGTTATTTATTATATATATATATACTTACAAATAAATAGATAATTAGTTAAAGGTAAGGCTAAAGGCTATCTACTTAAAATAGGAGTATATCGACTAAGAGATTAGCCTTAAACGTTACTAAGCAGTTCTATTAAAGGCTACTAGTTAAAAGAAAAATGTATCTATTATATAAGAATTAGCTTATAGTCTATTACGGGTATATAGCTCTAGAAGAGCTGTATAGAAGGTTATATATAAGATATACTAAGATAGCCTTTTTAAGCTATAAAATAATAGCTTTAAAAGTAAGGATATTTAAAACAAATAGTAAGAGTTTATTAAGAGACTATTTAAAGAAGAGTTAGCTATAGTTTTAGAGCTAGAGTAGAAGTAAGTTTATTATATTTTTTATTATATCTATTTATTATAGATATATACTAATTACTACCCTAGATATTAAGAGCTTCTATTAGTATATAATTAATTCGATAATAATCTTCTTCTCAATTTAAACTTACCCTATATTAAGGGTATTAAAAGCAATAAGTATGAAGAGAAGGTTAATAATAATTCTAAAATTAAGGCTGAGCTTATATAATATAAGGATAAGTATAAGATATTAAGTAAGAAGTTAGATAGTACTTTTAAGAGCTTTTTAGATAAAGATATAATCGACTTTAATAGTTTCTCGGATAATAATACTTTAATAAATAAGGATTAGCTTAGCTCTTACTACTAGTAGTTAGTAGAAGAAAATTTAATATACTTTTCTAATACTATAACGTATTCTACTATCGAAGCGGCTAAACTATTAAAGTGGCTACTTTTTCTTAGCATTATAAATACTACGTACGAACTATAATAAATCTATAATACGACCTTCTATTAATTTAACAAGAAGGTAGAATTAAGCTTACCTTATAGGTGTATAAATTAGACTAGTTTAAGAGCGTGCGACGCGCTGCTATAACTTTTAATATATAATATTAACAACTCTCTACTCAACTTTATAGAATCGCATTTCGCCCTCGTATATAACCAAATTGCTAGAAGCTTATAGTAACTAAAAAACAAACAATCGTATAATATATTCTTAACCTTAATTCGCGAGGATTTACGCCCCAGCTATATAAGGTAGTAGATATAGTAGATAAACTATTAGGCGTATGTAGTAGAATACTTATAGAAAAGAATTAGCCTAAACGATTTATAACGCGTATAAATAAGCTTAAAATAGTCTTTAATTAAGTAAAGGATTACTAAAGAATAAAATAAGAAAATCTAGAGGTTATTAACGCGTAGTTTAAGCTTATATAGGATATAATTGCGAAATATAATATATATAATAATAATATCTACAATTTTAATAAGATAGGCTTTTAGATAGATATTATTAATATTATAAAGGTTGTTATAGGTTTAGAATATTATATAAAGCCTACTCTTATATAGCTAGATAATCGCAAGTAGGTTATAATTATCTAAAATATCTATACTGCTATATATACGACCCTACTATTTATTATCTATAAAGAACGCGTCTATATCTCTATATAGTATAAAGAAGTAGGTATACCGTATAATTAGAAAATTTCAGTTTCTAAGAACGGCTGGACAAATAATACGCTTAGTCTTAAGTAGCTAAAGTACTTTAATAAGTATATAAAGATATATTAAATAGAGTTATATAGGCTACTTATTTTAGACGGCTATAAAAGCTACCTTAACTAGGAATTTAAAGATTACTACCTCGTATGAAAGATCCTAACGCTTTATATACCTTCTTATTTATCGTATATACTTTAGCCTCTTAATATAGTTTACTTCTTACTATTAAAGCTGAAGTACTTATAGTATATATAAGACTTAGCGCGCCGACGCGTCTACTATATTAATAAAAAAGGCTTCCTTCCAGCTTTTAAGAACGCGTTTTTTAACGTGTTTACGTACGAGAACTATTAAAAGGCCTTTAAAGTAATAGGAATTATTCTTCTAAACGCGCAGGTTATATTAAATTACCTTAATATATAATTATATACTCTACCAGAACTACTTCTATAAGAAGACTTCTAGTAGTCTAAAACTCTAAGTAATATATATAAATTTGGGTTACAATTAATACTTATATAAAAGTCTTTCGTACAATTACTAAAAGAGGCGTAAGAAGGATTCTTACAGCTTATAAAAGGTGCTAAGTTAATACTACATTAGAATATACTTTTTTAAGCTTATAATTCTAAGCTTAAAAGGTAATTAGAAGAAGTAACTAAGCGTAAAACGCGTAAAAGAAAGTATATTTAGTATAGCAGTATAGTATTATATAGTAAGGGATCTTTATACATAGCTGCTGAAGTATCTATAAGTTCTTAGCCTTTTAAGAAGACTCGTAGTACTAATACTCAAGAAAAGGCTCAACCAGCTTAATACTACTATAGTAACTGTAGTAAGACTGGATATAACGCTCGTACGTGCTAAAAGGATAGTAGGGAAAATTCTAAATCAGGTAAAAGTATATTATATATAGGATCTCTTATTAGTATTAAGTAAATTAACTTTTCGTATATAGTATTTGTTGTATTAAGAAAAAGTAGCCGCTTCGATAGTTTAGCCGCTTCGATAGTAGAATATATTATAAATTTTATTTATACTACTTCCCTATATATAAAAATTTAATTAACTAGAGTAGTATATTATATTATATTATAGACTATAGTAGTATATCGTAAAATAGACTAAGATAGTTATTAGATTCTAGGTAGTATACTATAGTATCTTATAGTATATTATAGTACGTTAAATAATAGTAATTAACTGTACTTTATAGTATATAATAGTAATTTACTATACTTTATAGTATTTTCTAAACTGCAGCATTCTATAATATACTATAGTAGACTTCTATATACTACTAGAAGTATAGTATTAATATACCGTTTAGTAATAAAACCTATTATCTCTAAAAATAAATACTTAATATAATAGTATAATATACTACTATTTTACTAGAGTTTTATATATATTAGTAGTAGTAGTAGTAGCAGTAGTCTACAAATATAATTTATAGCTAGATACTCTTAATTATTAACTCTAACTCTTTATATACCTATAATATTATAATATTCCTACTATTCTTTATTACAGCGTTTTATTATAGTTATATTAATACTAATATAAATTTAGTATTTTATAATTAACGTTCTATTAATTTCCTATTAAGGTTTCTAAGAAACCTATTAGCTAATTATATATCCGCGGATAGAAGATAAAGAAAATAGATAGGGGATAATAGAGCTTATTAATATATAGATAGCGTAGTAGGAATTAATACTATAAGCTTAGGACCCTTTAAATATACTCGATAAACTAAGGTAGAATTTAACTACTTATTATAGTAAGATCTAGAGATAATTTAGGGAAGCTGTATAATTTCTAGATAGTTACTTATTTATATTCTATTACTATTATAGCTTTCGACTTATATATTTAAATAAGAATTATAATAGTATAAAGTATCTAATAAATTATCTTAGATTCTAGGCCTATCTAAGAACTTTAGCTCTTAAGTATAATAGGTTCTATATACCTATAGCTAAGCCTCCTAATAATAAAGATCTAATTATACTACTATACTCTACTAACGCTTTTAAGTATAAACTAGTCCGTATTATTATTAATAATAACTAGTCTTTCTAAATAGTAGATTACTCGTCCTTTTAATAATTCGTTTAGTTCCTTTAACTAGATACTATATTAATTAGCCGATTTAGTTTTATAGAGCTATTTAAGTATAAAGTTATAGTAGTTTAATTCTCTCTTTTATATAACTTTAGCTAAAATATAAAGATATTAATCGTATTTAATACCTAGTTTATAAAGAACTACCTTAGTTTTCTTATAGTAAAAGGGTACTATATTAATTAGGACTAAGAGTTCTACAAGAAACTACTTAATTTTATCCCTATTTAAGGAAGCTATATTAGTACTTCTATAGTAATAGAAGTACTATATATTCTATTAAATATAAATATAAAACGACAATTACTAGTAGCTACCTATAATAATACTACTAATAATAGTATACTTATATATATAATATAAGAGAAACTATATAAAGATAGTATTAAATAGGACTATAAGGAGAATATAATTCTATACCTCGCTTATATTATTAATCTTATTATTTAGGAAATTATTTACTATCTTAAGCTCGCACCCCCTAAAGAGATAGGAGATAGAAGAACTTTATAGTAATATAATATAAATAAGATCTAGATATAGGTTTCTAATCTAAATTCTCTTTATAAGGTATAGCTTTTTATTATAGTTAGTTATTACAGTTATTATATACTAATTTTTAGTTAAATTTAAGCTATTTATAAAATAATCGATTAATCGCTATAGTACTAAAAGCGTTTTATTACTTTATAGAGCTCTCTACTACCTAAGTACCGGCTATTTATAATAAAAGATATTCTAACTTAATAGAATTTAATATTTAATATATATAATTAAGTAGTAGACTTTAAATAATATATTAATAAATAGCTTTAATATAAAATTAATTTAAAGTTTCTTACTTAGATATCTAGTAATAATAAGGATACTAAAGTAGATTTCTATAATCTCTAGTAACTTTAACTATCTACTACTAAATAGTACTACTTAATACTAATTATAAATCTAATTAGCAATTTTAAAAGAGTAACTAAAGTATTTAACGAGAATATAAAGCTTTAGATCTAGTATATTTAGCAAATATATAATAGGCTCTTTAATTTCCTAGATAATATAAATAGGGATCTAGCTAAAGATATAGAGAGTAACTTAGATTAGCTAATAGTAGTAAGAGCTATAGTAGTAAAGGGTTAATTTAAATTAAGTAAATACTATTTAAAAATAGATGTAAAGTATAGTTACTTATTTAACTATATAATAATCTTAGATCTATCCTAAAAGCTTATAATATATAAGGTACTTTTATTATAGTTATTTATTATATTAGCTTCTAACTATAATTATAGAATAAGACTTGAAACTTTTAGTATAAGGAAACCTATTACTAATAATTCCTTAAATATTTTAATCGCTATAATAAAGATATATTAGGCTATATTTTATCTATAATACCCCGACCTTAATATATATAAAATAATAAGTAGTTTTATAAACTATCTCTATAATATTTATCTTTAAGTAGTTTCTTAAGTTTTCTAGACTAGGATTTAAGTAATATAGGAGAGGGAGAGAGAAAGGGAGAGGGAGAGTTAGAAGAAGAAGAGAAAGGACTAACTTATTAAGAAGGAGAAAGTTATCTAAATATACTTCCTATTCGAGGTTATAACTCTAATATATTAAGCTGGTGGAGAGTAAATAAATATTAGTATCTATAGCTTACTTAAGTTATAAAAGATATTCTCCTAATATAGATTATAGGAGTTAATATTAAGCGGGTTTTTAATACTACTAGAAATATAATTAGGGATAAGAGATATTATCTTACTATATAGAAAATCTAGAATATTATATTTCTAAAATATATAATAAGCGGAGAGAACTATTATATAAAAGAGGTATACTAGGCTATAAAAGCCTAAGATACTAGTAAGCTAAGCTTTCTTTATAGTACTAATAAGGTTATAAATCTCTTTAAACTTCTAGCCTAGGTATATAATAAAGAACTAGAAATTAACTAGGAGATTAACTAGGAGAATATTAACCCTAGTACTACTACTAATAAGAAGCTGCTATAAAAGTATATTTATTAAGAAATTTATAAACTTTTATAGTTTATATAATAAATTACTATTATAAATATATTATTATATTAGATTAAGCTATATAAAATTAATAGTTAAGAAGTATACTACTATAGTCTATAATATACTATAGTATACTACCTTAAAATCTAATAAAGCGAGATTAGTCTAATCTATAATAAATAGCTATAATAAAGTCCTAAAATATTATACTATATATACTTTTACTAAGCTACTTTTTAAAGTATATTAATTAGTTAAATCTTAAGAAAACCTAGTTTATATAACCCTACTTTAACCTATACCCTATTACTAAGTAGCTATTCTAACTCTACTTATACTCTAGACTAATTAGTAAAATCCTAACTTTAACTCTACTCTACTTATATAAGACCCTAACTTTAACCTAATCTATATCTATCTACTAGCCTAATTTAGAGTATAATTAAATATTAGCGGATAGTATAAAATATATTATAACTACTATAGTAAAACTAGATATAATTCTTATATATACTAGAAGAATATAAAGGTTTTTATAAAATAATTATATAAGTTGTAAATTACTATTATATTATATAGTTGTTAAGCTATATATATATAAAAGTTAAAAAAGTTAATAGAGTAAACTATTTACTTATATAAGCTACTTATTTATAAGGTATATTATAGTTTATATAGAGTATTTATAATACTAAAAAAAGTAGCTATTTTAATAGTAGAATATATTAATAAATATATATTTTATATAGATATAACTAGAAGTTACTACTACTAATATTTTAAATTTAAATTAAATATAGATAGCTTTTAAAAATATAATTTAAACTCTACTAAAGAATATTAAAAATATAGAGAATATTTATATAGTTTATTTAGCCTCGATAAAAATCGCTACAATATTCTATAACTATAAGTTTTATTTAAAGTATCTTTTTAATTATCTAAAAACCGCCAATTCCTATTATTATTATAGAATAATATTATATAAAGACGATAGGCTAAATATAGGGAGGATAATGGAGGTATAGGAGAGATATACAGCTATTAACGAGAACCAAGAATAAAGAGTCTTCCCAGTTTTGATTAAGCTATATCAATAGTATACATGTCTTATAGCTGTATAAAAAATTAGCACGGGGGAAGGCCTTACACTAGCACCTAGCTGGCTCGGTCCAAAATAGTGAATTAATTGATTGATTGATTCGATCCTACCCGGTTTCAGCCGCTTTATCTGCAGCGATGCCTGGCTGGCTGGCATGGCAGACAGCCGACGCGACACGTATCACCGCGCCGCCCCACTTCACTCCTGTAAATAAGAGCCATCTGTCCCTAGAGCTGCCGTTATCCCTAAGACTACTATCTATATTCGCCTGCTGGTGCATCTAGATATAGAAAGGAGTGAGGCAGGAAGGCAACAATGCGCACGGACTTCCAAATTTCGAGGAAGTCAACATCTTGAGATCTAAATACCACTGGCGGCTATCCATCGTCGTATAAGGAAAGGTCCGAAATCTCGGACTCCTCGTCCGACACTTGGTCCTCGATAGCCTCGCCGTCGTCATCCCACTCCGTACCCTCACTCAATATGACATTTCTGCCAGTCAAGACATCGAACGCCCGCATTTCAATACTCGGAAGCGCATGCGTCAATATCCTTACTATTTTTGGGGCCGCCATCTGTGCCACAAGAACTTGTGCCTGCTTCTCTATATCCGCTTTCAGTTGAAGGAACCCCCCTGTGGAGGAACTGCAACATGTGGCGTGCGCCGCCGAGGTGGTTAGGGGTGACTCGTTGGATAGACTGAGGTTGATGAGCATCTCGTTTAAACGTAGATTGGTGCTATGTTGTCGGGGTTTTAGAACATCGGCACAGATACTGCGCATGCGCAGTCGCAAACGTCGTAGCGTAGTAAGAAGCGCGGCGATACTCGTGCAGACATGGAATCCTTCGCCGTGCTCTTGGCTTTGATGCGGTATAAGTCGAGTACCGCATAGATCTAGCTCTAGACTAGTTAGGTTGCTGGCTGATAAGAAGGCGCGTATTGTGGATAGAAAAAGGTAGTCGCGGCGTTCTAGAAGACGAAGTAGCGGATGCAGTTCACTGGTGGCTTGGATGCGTAGGATGCGCAGTTTCCGTGATTGTTTGATGATGGTGGCGAGGTAGAGGAGATCGTTATTCAGCTCTGTTGTCCAGGCTGCGCGCACTGCGCGTCCATGAGCGCCATTCCAGGTTGACACATTTAGGACATTTACGGCCCGCGAATCGTGTCGAGACAGCGGAATAGAGTCCCAGTCTTCAAAGCCCTTCAAATCCAGGTCCAGGGTTTCCACGCTGTCTTTGACTAGAGGTAGACTTGATTCCACATATGGAGAAGACAGCAAGCGTCGTAGTGTCTTCTGAGTAACGTAAAAGTCCCGGAAGCACGCGGTATGGGCAAATTTGCTCCACTGCTTACAGACTGTGAGGCGTGACAGATCCGAGCGGAAATAGGATGAGCCGACATAATCGAAAATTTGAATTAGGGTTTCGGGGGGAAGTTGGAGGAGTGACATAGTGTGTTGTGCGAGCTAAGTAACGGAGACGGTGTCGGTGTATCTGAATCAAGAGGCATATATGTCTTACCGCGGCTGAAAAGATAGAAGAGTGGCTTTTATTTGCGAGTGTGTCAAGTGGGAAGGAATTGTCGCACGCCAGGCAGGCAACAACTGTATTAGTAATCCAGCTGCTCTTCATGTAAATCTGCGGGGTAGAGCACCCCGCACGTTAGACACCAACCACATAATACAGCCCCCTCCCATGAACGGGCTGGTAGCGTGAGCCACTGCACAGAATTTGTATGGAAAAGTCGATTTGTATGGAAACGCACTGACGCGCGCTACCGGTCCGTTCATGGGAGGGGCTGTACAACACTGCAACTTATCATCAAAATTCTTTGACCAATCATCGCTATAGCACATCAAGTGCGACAGGAATGATCCTGACTAGTCTTTATCTCAGCGAGTTCAGACGGCTTCGCCCTTTGAACCCTGCTACCGTTCATGGCGTAGCCTTGAACGGCCTAGCCCATTCACGGGCTAGGATTGCAACCAATCAGCTTGCAAGCAGGGTCCGAAGGTCCTGCCATCTGAGGGAGTTTGCTCGTCACCAGCGATCTCAACTAGTATGGAGAGACTGTGTTTTCATCATGCAACGCGTCGCGATTGTCTAGAAACCCTGCGACTGCAATTTTTTTTTTTTTCTTTTTTGCCTCTCCTCTTAATCGATTAGCTTTTTAGAGCATAAACCGCGAAAAAAATGACCCAGGGCGTCGCGTCATCGCCGCATACCCGACCCAGCACCGCTACGTCAGACAAGATGGGCACGGGACTAGCAGGGGGTTGGCCGGGGTTTACTTCGGCTAAACTGCTTCTGTGCTAGTCCCGACTCCTCGTCAGCCGAGTCTCCATCCGGTCTGGCGTCTGAGCCTGATGAGACTAACGTTACGGTACTATTGTATCAGGCGAAAGTAGTGTACGTCAGGGGAACCATGTCGCTGCTCAGCCACACAAGTTCGTCCACCAACTTAAGGCAGACTAATAACGTAAGCACAAGTGATTGGCCGGCTTTGATAAGTGGGTCTTAGGCATGGATCCCCTGACGTACACTACATTCGCCTGACACCACAGTAGATAAATCCCACCCTTCTACCGCATCTACCTCACCCATGCTGCAAACCGACCTGACGCGCCTAGCCTGCTGTTGTCTACCTGGCCTTCCTCAGTCGCGTGGCATCTGATGCCTGTGGTTCTAGTCCCCCTACTACTGGAACGGCCCGCTGTCGCGACCGCTTTGTTTAGTTTCCCTTCAACACCACTGGCCCGCTCCCCTCGCCGCTCTTCCTCTTCGTTCTGGGCATCCGAGGCTTCTTTTCCGAGCGCCAGCTTCTATTTGAATGCTGCCAACATCGAGCACAATGGCAAGACCAAGTGAAAATTGGTCAGGTTTTGCTGGCCTCAGTCCGGAGTCAGACAAATATAAGCGAATCAAGCTAGTACTGTCTTCAGCAAACTTTAAGCATCTGAAGAAGTGCGCAATAGACTCGCGCCGCAGACATCAAATAAACCTACCTCCCGATATTGACTGCGGCATAAACCTAACCCAGTTTGCGACGGGTTTCAACAACCTGGTTCTTGAACTCACATTTTCTGACAATATCTATTGGATTGCTCGGATTCCGTATCGCACCATCGATCACAACACCAAGACTTCGTTGCTGAGCGAAATAGCCACCATGAACATCATCCGCCAACGCACAAGTATCCCCATACCTCGTATTTTCGAATTTGAGATGTCTATAGACGAACCATTCGGATACCCGTATGTTTTGATGGAGTACTTGGGTGGCCGTAAACTCGATGATGGGTTGGCGAAATCGATCCCTCGACAATATCATGCCAAGGTAGCCAAACAGTTTGCAAATGTGTTCGCGGAACTCCAAAACCTGACCTTTAGCCGCATTGGACGACTTTGGTGTGGAGAGACCACGGATCAGCCTGTCGAAATCATTCCCATGGGGTGGCATCATTCGCCCGGCCCTTTGGAAACCTCATTAGAATATTTTTACAACCAACGACAAGGGGAAAACCGAGAAATCGTCGCCTTGCACCCGAACAATACAGACTGGCTTACGGCATGTTGGGTGCTGAAAACAGCTCTAGCCCACACCGTCATTGAAGATAGAGTCCGAGGCCCATTTCCACTGTGTCATCTTGACCTCCATTTCGGTAACCTTCTTTTCGATGACGAATACAATCTGACCGGAGTCATTGATTGGAGCAACGCGCAGGCGGCCCCAATCGAACAATTGTCTGTCTCTCCGGAACTGGTCATTTTCCCTGGGCTATCTGAGGAGCAGAATCGACCGATCGTGGAGTTCAAGAAGCTCGTTATACAGTTTGTAAAGGAAATGGAGAATGAGAAAGCGAAAGCGAAAGAGGAAGGGAAGGGGGAAGGGAAGACGCCGCCCTTGGGTCAGCAGCAGGGGAACATGAAGCAGAGTCAGCATCTTACACCACTTTCCACCTACATGGCGTCTGAAAGTGCCGAACTCATGCATCGTCAGTATATGGCTTCACCTAAAGGAAGCCTTTGGGCTGCGAAGAGGGTTGCGAAACTCATCTACGGGGAGCATATTACTTGGGAACAGCTTAGAAAGGTATATGGTTGCATGACACTTCTCTAGGGCTAGTGATACTCTCATACTCTTCACAGCAAACTCTTATCTCACAATGTCCGCTCTCTACAATTGGTTGCTTGTCTGCTGTCGTTTCCGCCCATGCCTCTAGGGAAAGACAACCTTGGAAGCTAACAAGCTTGATCGGCTTTCTTCTAAACTATTTGTTTCCTTTCTTTTCCATGTTGGAGATAATACATGACTTTTCTGAATACGAAATCAACATCGACGTTGTCCATCAAGCGAATAGACTGCAATTGGTTGCTGAAACCATTCTGAGACCATTCCTGAAAATTAGGCCCTGCAAATGAGAGTTTGTCCCATCCGATCCGGCGAATATCAAACGTTAATAGGTGATTAGATCAGAAACCCTCAATCTTCATATTGAGACTAGAAGTCCGCCGATGTTCATCAAACACGGTTACAACGCTCCGGCCCCTGGGAAGGCCTGCCGCAACCTTCTCGATAGAATGGGCGGTAGCAGTGGCATATATCACCTTTGATGTACTCTTGTTTGCTCTCACGCCAGACTCCAAGGCACCATTTACAGTGTTCGCAATATGATGAACGAGTGTATGATACGTTAAGCTACAAATGCCCGCCTCTGCCGTTTCGCACTGGGGAAAGTTGAACAATGCTACACAGTATTCCAGAGATAGATCTGATATTGTACCGTTGAGAATGCTGCTGATACCAAGCACTCTCAATAAGACCAGCCCAAAAAACTGCATGCATCGAAACAGTTATGCCACCGTTCTCTGCTCGCCCTTGTCCCTATCCCCATTAGTAGTTGCTTTGCCGAACGCAAGACTGTCGCCTCGAGTCATGCTTGCACTCTATTAAGTAATAGTTAGTTCCATATATCGAACGGCAATTCGTAAGGACTGGAGAGGCCGGAATAGGGAGCGAACTTACTAGGAACAGTTAGTGGTTCCATAGTACGGGCAGTTCGAATTGGTGCACTCCAGATTATTGTTTGCCGTGCTACCGCATTCATTGCATTTAGGATACGTCGTTGGCTTCGCGTGGTTGACAGTGCTGAAGGATTGCGAGGATGCGGCCATTGTTGAATATGTTTTGAAGGTAGGCGTCTGAGGGATGGTGTAAAAATGATAATGAAGTTGGATGCCGTGGAATGGATTTTGTGTCTCGATAAAAGAAGTATGGGCTTGCTTTACTGAGATTAAAGAGGATATATCTACCTTATATACTGGAACGAAGCATACTGAAGCCAATAACCGCCTAAATAACCCGAGAAAGGATGCGTGTCTCATGGATGCAGGCTGTATCTCCTTATAGGCAGTAATACGGCACAGCACTGAGTTTCCGTTAACGCATTTCCAATCAAACTATGAATTTTCGGTTCGCTACTAAGGCTATCACACTTGCAATGTGAAGAAGCACAGTGAAAGATCTTTAGGTTAGGTTCACGGGAAGGCTATTGGTTGGGGTTGCTGCATGCGTACGCGTTAGCGCCGAAGGATGCTACCTCCATTGCCGCGCGCTCCCTGCTCGTGGTTAGTAGCTCCGAGTGCCAAAATGAACCTGGTAGATAACTTGCTGCGCCATGGTGGAACGCAAGCTGCACGGATAGCTTGGCTATCAAATATAAATCATTGGTCGAGTCCTGGAAACGAGTTGTACTGTTCTCACCCTATAGCATTTGCCTAACAGATTGGGGGTCATAAACTCCGTTGCCTTAATTTGCTACTGAGTGGGAGCTAAGATGACTGGAGTGGGGAGTCCTTCCTCCGCCGAATCGGTCCGCTCTGGCCTGCGCCACACTAGATGAATCTTTGACAGGCTGCCTACTGTACTAGCAAACGATTGCCGTTCTTGCACACTGCCGAGACTAGCGTGTCGAAATGCTTGTGGTTGAAGCGGATATTGTACGAGTAAAGAGGGCAAGGTGGAAGACTAGGGGAATCGTTCTCCAGCGGTTCAGCCGCATCCGCGGCGCCCCAAACCACAGAAGGCTGACTAGCTCCTACGAACTCAGAGATTCGTGAATACGTCCAAGGCACCAGCTCCACAATTTCGTTGGGTGAGCCGTGCGAACTGCCCCGCGAGCAT
Organism: Lojkania enalia; assembly: GCA_010094045.1. Classification (NCBI taxonomy): domain Eukaryota; kingdom Fungi; phylum Ascomycota; class Dothideomycetes; order Pleosporales; genus Lojkania; species Lojkania enalia. The sequence continues at coordinate 92,571 of ML986654.1, forward strand.
GAACAAGGACAGCGGCTAACGACCAATCATTCTTAGAAACCTCCCGGACTGCTGCCTAAAATTAGTGGATTTCATCGCGCCAAGCCAAAGACAACCTTTGCAACGAAACCCACGATCATGCAGCTCTCAGCAGGCCTCTCCGTCAGCCAGCTTAAGCGCCGATAGATAAAATTCATTCCTCCTTCATATCAGCACGTTCATCGGCATGAACAGCGGAGTTTCCAAGCTGCAGACCCGCCACTCTCGTATAAAACTGGACACTGTTGCAAGCACGGGTGCAGGTACGCATATCAATATATCCAAGGGGTAGGAAGACATAACTCATCAGGTACAGAGCTTCGGGCCCTATGAACAATGCCCTTGAATGCGAGGTAATCGAGCGCTTGGAGCATCTGATGAAGAAGAGACGTCGCCAAGTTTGGGTCTCTTATAAACAGGTCCTTCTTAGTCAGGTCTTCAATGTTGCCCTCTCTGAGAACTGTAAAGATTTCAAGATGCGTCTCTCGAAAACCTTGCGCTGATATGAATTCTACGATATTTGGCTAATGGATATGTCAGCTAATGCTTAACAAACGAACCTGGAGCGCTATAACTTACGTGAGATATGCGCACGAAAGTCTCCACTTCCCACTTCAACATCGTGTACTGATGTAACTGGAGCCTATGCTCGGGCCATTTCATTAGCTTGAGCGCGGAAAATTCGCCCGAATTAACATCCACAGCTTTCCAGACCTCCCTAAAAGAGCCCCTTCCAAGCTCTACTTTCTTATAGTACCTGATCATCTTCGCTGACCCTCAAACGCCAGAGGTATGAATAACAGGAGTGTGGATCCGTATGGTACGCTTGGAGGGTAAAGCTGTCGGTATCTCATCGTCGACGGTTCGGGTGAAGCGAGGATGGTCCTCTTAATACGTGATCTGCTCTTAAAAATTGGATGGACGCTTATACTAATATATCTTAAATTGGAAAAGGTTGCACATAACACCGCCGAATCCGAATTGGTTATTAACTCCTCGGCTACAACAACTTGGCGGTTGGGACGTTCCAGCTTAAAAGGTAGAGTATTTAGACTGAAAGTCTAAGTTGACTATAAGCTCGATCGATCGTAGAGGAAGATCTCCTCTATGTCCTTATAGATCTCAAAAGAACACTGGATCCAGGAGATAGATGGACCCTCAACGGTGATGTCGCCGGTGCGTCTAATGGTCGTAAGGGTATAGCTTGACTTCAACCCGATTTAGAGGCTAATATTAAGCCCCTGGGCTACTTCTCGCGAATTTAGGGGATTTTTTGCACTAGGAATGAACTAAATAAGATGATAATTTTCCGGATAATTGACGATACCCTTAGCGGTTTACTTGTTTAAAGGTATAAACGAAAAGAGAGTAAGAGGGTAAGGCTGTAGATGGGGCTGAGGATGGGACATAATTTTACATTTCGCTGTTAATAAGAAGTAGGAATACCAACAAAGGAGAATTTCGGATAGAAATAATCTCTGCTTATATATGTCCCAACGTATAGTAGAATCTAGGTTTAACTAAACTGTAGAGAATAGTTTTAGAGAGAGAGAGGTACAGTAGTAGGATTTCACAGCTTAACCTCCTGTTAAGGAGGACTAGAGAGGTTAGCTTTAGCCTCTTGCCCTACTACTATATAAATAGCTGAAGTGCTATAGTTACTAGCTATAAGAGTAGAAGATGGAATATCTATAATATAGTCTTTATAAATAGAGTATATTAGCGGTTAAGAAGCGTTTTAAAGATTATAGAACGATTAGCTACAACTTGGTCTATTCTAAGAATACTAAGAAGTAGGGTAATTTAGGTAGCTACTAAAAATACGCTGCTTAATCGAGCAAGCCTACTTCTAATATAATATAGAGGCTAAATATATAGCTACTCTTCTTTTCTTTACTCTTTTCTTTTCTTTACTATCTTCCTGTATATTAATATTTAGCTACTTCTATTATATCTTTCTACCTATCTACCTACCCGTTTCTTACTATTATAATTATAGTATTCTTCTTTAACAACTACTAATACTAAAGTTTTATTAGTATTATTAATACCCTTTAATAGTTAGAAGAAGATCTAGAATAGCTTAAATTTTAGTATTATAATAATCCTCTACTACTCTATGTAATAGCGCAGGTAAGATAATAGGTCTAAATATAGTATAAATCTACTTAGAGGTATATAGGAGTACGTAGAGGATTAGGGACCTGGGAATTCTATTAACACCTATAGGCCTTATACGAAAGGATATAAAAAAACTACCGAGCTACTTATAAGGGAGTATACAACTATATACGGATGGGAAAAGAGGTAGAACTAGGGGTAGGATAAGATAAGCGAAAAGAAGAAGCTTTTCGTAGAACGATTTCTTTGCATTATTATACTACCCCCCTCCTCGTAGGCTGATAGTCCCTATCTACGCTGGTTTGAAAGGGAATCGGGGCTATTATAGATAGGTTCTAGTATAAAGAAATTTCTTTAAGATATTTACTAGTAAGAGCTAATATACGCGGTTACCTATAAAGATGCGTTTATTAATATAATATTAAGTAAGGTTTTCGCGGTGAGTATAATTAACCTATATATCAGCTGGTAACTACTATTATAACAGTTTATTAATATTACAATTTCGTCGCGTATAGTAATAAGCGTTTACTAGCCTTAGTATATTACTAGGTTGCTGTTAACTAAGCTTTCTTAACCAAATAATAACTTCTACTCTGTATATATTATTACGCGTCCCTAGAACTATTAATTATTAAAGTATTACTAACGCCTTATAGAAAAAAAATTAATTAATATACTACTCCGCCCGCCTTCTAGAGCTTTTTTAAAGGCCTTCTAGGTTATCTACTTTTAAGTTATATATACGCTCGCCTACGGGTAGCGTATAATATTTTTCTTTCAGTCTCTAAAATTAAAAAAATGCGAGTATTACACCTTATAAAATAAAAAGTACAACCCCGTACGAATCGCATCTAATATTAATAGGGTACTTACTACTAATATACTTATAGATCCCCTCCTACTATAAGGAGGAGTTTCTAGTCCTCCGGGGCCATCTTGAACTATAAGTAGTAGTCTAATATATAGGAGATAAGGAGGATAAAGAGGTAGCTTTTAAAGCTATTTTAGAATCTACTTACAGCCTGGCGTTTATAGCTTAGGTTGTAAAGAGTTAGGAAGATAGTCTTCTTACAGCCAGTATCTAGGTAGCTTTATTCTACTAGAGTACTAAGTTGCTCCGTCGGGTTTCGGCCCTAGAAGTTCTAGTATCTAGTCTTTAAGCTAATATCGCGGCGCTCTCGGGCGGCTAAGAATAAAGTAGAGGAGGTTCGAGGGGAGTTTAGAGGGAAGAAAGAGGAAGGAGGGTAGAGGAGAAGAGGATTAGGGAGGTATCCGACAGCCTACTATTAGACCCTCCAGATTCTATAAAAGAGTAATTTTAGGCCTATACTTTAGTTTTTTTAAAAAATCTACTACTTAACTTTTATATACTATTATCTACTAGATAATCTATATTCTCTATACTATCCTTATATACCTTAATCTATTTAGTTAGGGCTTTTAGGGGTCCTAGACAATTTAGATACTTATTATAAAAAGCTTTCAGCTTATAAAGCGAACCTATAAAGTTTAAAGCTTTATACTAGATCGGGTTAGAATTATATTCTACCTATTTTATACAGTATTTAAGGGTCTTATAATATAACTTACTAGCTAGTATTTCCTTAACCTTCTACTCTTCTACCCTATTAATAGTAATAGTAGGTAGTTTCGGAGCTTTCTATCTAGATAGAGGGTCCTGGGGGTTCTTATATAGTAGGTTTAGTACGAAGATATTATGTATACTTAACCCTAGGGGTAGCTGTAAGTAGTATAAGTTTCTAACCTACTCTAGTACTTTAAAGGGGCCCTTCTATTAATCGGATAGCTTTCGGCTTAGTCTCTGGACTGTAAAGTTCTTAGTATTTAAGTAGACTATATTACTAATCTACTAATTAATTAGTTACTAATAACGGTTAATAATAGATTATATACAATCCTAAGCCTTTTTAATATTAGCCTTTATAGTTTCCTAGGCTATATATATATAAATTACTAGAGCTAAGACGTTTTTACAATTTAATTTATCTGTCGCGGTAATAGGGTTAATAGAATATTTTCAATCCTAATTCTAATAGAGCTTAAATTTATATAGAATCTAATATAGGGATATTCTAATAGTTATATAGGGTAGAGTTACTTATACTTAGTCGATTATAAGTAATAGAGAACTCTAGTTGTCTTAGTAGAAGGATACGAAAGAACGCAGTCTCTAATTAATATACTTATTTATAATCTCTATCTATCCGTCAGTCTCTTTATAATAAGTAGTAGATAGTTTAATTTTTACGCCTAAGATACGGCAGAATTCGGACTAGAAACTAGATATAAACTAAGGTCCTTAGTCTAAAATAATAGTTTTAGGTATATAGCTAAAGCGGTATATCTATTAAATAAACAATTCGGCTATTCCCCTTATATTAATTATATAATAGTAGAGAATAGATATAGCTTATTTAGATAGGTAATCGATTACTACTATAATCTAATTATATCCGGACTTATCTATAGGAAAATCCTTAAAGTTAATATACAGGTACTATATTAGTCGATTTAGTATAAGAAGTAGGTGGATAAAACCTAGGGTTCGGGATTATATCGGATAAGCTTTATAGTATAGGATGTAATTCCGTATATATCGTTTATAAGTAGCTTCTATACCCTTCTAGTAGTACTTCTAAGATAGTAACTAATAGGTTTTAGTAGCGTTTAGGTGTGCGGAGGATACTTAGTTATAAACCTCTTATATAAGTCATGTATAAAGACCTAAATCTAATAGAACGTATAAGTAATTATTATAAAGAAGTAGTCTATTCTCTATCTAATACTTGTAGGATAGAAGTATACGTTTCTGTGTAAAAGAGGCTTGGTTTTCCTATAATAATACGTCGATCAACTCTAGAAAGTCTAGTAATATAATCTACTCCTAGCCTTTAATAACATTTAATATAGCTACTTAAGTTATTATTTAGGTAATATAAGACTAGGCTAATTCGGCATTAATTCGGGGGTGAAGTTAATACGGTCTAAATAGGACTCTTAACCGGTTGTCAGTTTAAACCGCTTTTAAGTTTTCTATATCTTATTCGCAACAACTAAGAATGTCCGCTCTAATATTATTCTTATCTAGAGTATACTCAATTTAGAACTAATACTAAGCTAATTCCTCGGTCTAATAAACTTAATAAGTATTAAGTACCTTTATAGTTATAAAATATTCGAGTAAGTAATAATTGGTATATATTAGAGTCCTGGTAGCTACTAAAGTAAGTTCTACTCTCTATTATTTAAACGTAGTAATAATTGCGAACAGTTTCTTATCGTAAATCTCCTAGTTTAGTTCTAAACTAGATAGAACCTTACTATAGAACGCTATAAGGTACTATTTTCCGTTAGAATATTTCTATAACAGTACTCCTACAACTACTCTATTAGAGGTATTAGTTTCCATTTTTATTTCTAACGCAGGGTTAAAGTAGTAGAGAGTAGGTATACTTAACAGGGCTAACTTTAATTTCTTAAAGGCAATATTACATTCTAAAGTCTATATAAAAGGGGTTATAGAATTCTATAGTACGATAATTAGCTTTATAATATATAAGAATTCCGGTACAAACTATTAATAGAATCTAGTAAAACCTAAGAAGGATTTTACACCCGTTATAGTAGTAGGTAGCTGCTAATTATACAGTACTTCTACCTTCTCTAGGTTAACCTTAAGGCCTTTATTTAAGAGGATATAGCTAAAGTATTTAGTTCAGGTAATATAGAATTCGCTCTTCTTAATATTAACTTATAACCCTACTTAATGTAATCTCTTAAGAACTTTCTTAACATAGATAGTATATATTACCTCATCTTCAGAGTAGATAAGGATATTATCTAGATAAACGATATAAAAGTTATCCAGGTAGTTAATTAGTATATTATTTATATAGCGCTAGTAAGTTGCTAAACTATTATATAATTTAAAAGGTAGAACTTTATACTTATAGGTTCTGTATTAAGTCTAAAAGGTAGTATATTCCTTAGAACTAAAGTCTATTCTAATCTTATTAAAGGCTGCGCGAATATTAAACTTAGTAAAGATTGCTACTTTAGTAGGTCTAGATAGGAGTTTATCTATATATAGTATCGGATATACGTTTTTATAGATAAGAGTATTAAGTTTACGATAATCTATATAGATATATAGGTTGCTATTAGGTTTATAGACGTACAGGATTAGAGATGCGAAAGGACTTAGACTCTACTTAATATACCTATTCCGTAGATTATCTATAATATACTTCTTAGTTACCTCTAGCTCCTTAACATTCTATTTATACAACGGGCTGTAACTATTAGGAAGGGGTTCTATAAGGACAATCTTATAATTATAAGGGCGGTATTCTAGCAATTAATAAGCTGTAGTTTTACTAAATATATCCTAATATTTATAGTATTTAAATAGTAATTGGAGATTTACTAGTGCTTTATTTTTAACCTCATCTTCTAGCTCTAGGGCTTACTTATCTTTAATTAGCCGCTCGATTTCGTATAGAGACGTAGAGAAAAACTCGTTCTCTTTCCTCTTTATATTAAAGTAGAAAGTATTAGCTGTAATAAGAGTAATAATAGGAGAACGAGTTTTCTTCGGATCGGATTTAGACTTTGTTATATACAGGCGTACAGAAGCCCTAAGCTTATTTAGACTATAAGCTATAAGAAATTAATATAGTTTTAGTAGTCTTAATAGACCCTTAATATAATAGATAGTCGGACTATGGGACTACTAATACTAGTTCTTTTCCTATAGAGCGTTGCGTCGCTGGATATCTAGCTTTACCTCCTTATCGCGTACTAGCTAAGTTAATTATATAAGAAGAGGTAGTAATAGATTATAAGTAGTAGGATACTTAGAGGGCTATATAATCCGATTCTTATCTATATCTAGCTAGAGTTGAAAGTAATATAACTATTTAATACTAATAATACAATCCTAAGTACTTAGGTCTATAATAATAAATAGGTAGTTTTAGATAGTTCTTCTATTAATTCGTAGGTATAAGTAGATATACTAATTAATTAGGGTTTAGATTTGGTCTTAAAAACCTTTAATAGTAATTTTAAAGGGTAAGCGCTATATTAATATATATAGAGCTTAGGAGAGCGATCTAGCTACTATAGAATTAAAGAATAGGAAGCTTTAAATACTAGTATTAACAAGGGCGTTTAGTTATATACTAACGCCTTTTAAATATAGAACAGTAGGAATTTAGAAGTACTTTCCTCTAAATAAATACGATAAATTAATGTTTAATAAGTCGTACCTGCTTAAGCCTAAGATAGAGAGTTTTCTTAGACGTCTCTATTTCCCACCCGAGAACTATCTAGGTGGTACTTATTTACATCTAGAAACTCTTCTTCCTTAATCTCTTCTTATTTAACTTCTATCTCTTATATTTTAAAAATTGTATATTTATTCGCGAAGTATCCTAGTTTACTATAATTATAGTAATTATCTAAGGTTATATACCTTTCAGGTATAGAAGTCTTACTAGGTTATTAGAGAGCGATTATAGTAGAACGAGGTATTAATACTAGAGTAGATTAGGGTAGTATTAGATTGTAGGTTACCTTAGATAAACTTTTAGAAGCCTTCTAGTACCAATCCAAATTTATTTTAGCTGCAACCTATAAGCTAACAGTTTATTCTAGAAGGTTAGAAATACTCCTCCTTTCTATATCGTAGGCTGTTAAGTAGGCGACTATAGCGTTAAAGGAGCCTTTCTATATAAGCTTAAAGCTAAGGTTTAGTATTTTTAGGCTAGAGAGAATTTTATCTTATAGGTAGAAGAACCACTTAGATTAGGATACGGATCCCTTAATAGCTATACTAATAAAGCGAGCTTTAAAAGTTGGGAATACTTCTCTCTTATTTATCTTTAGGACCTAAAACGCCTGTTATACCTCTATCTCTTTATTACCTATAATAAAATATAATCGTAGAAGTAAAATCATTTCTTTAGTATTCTTAAACTAATACTAGTCCGATTTAGCTAGGTATTTTAGCTCTAGATACCCTTTTGCAGTACTAGAGGTATATCTCTATACTAACGCTATATATATATACTCTATCTAATAGTAATCTATATTAATTCTAAGTCGGTCTAGGATTAAGGCTTACTATTATTTAAATATAGGTTCGTTGCTATTTATAAAGCTTTCGATCTTAAGCGTACGTTTAGTAAGGTAGGCTTAAAGAGGCTTAGGAGTAGCTAAGAGGTTTCTTACTAGGGGAGTCGCAAAAGTTTCTTAGCGTATTATTAGTACTAATTCGGTAGTTTATAGAGGTTAATTAGGACTAACAGTTCTCTATTATATTAAGTATACGATCTCCTCTTATAAAATTGCAATTTATTTCTTAAGGGTTAGTTTACTCTAATTTCCCTCTAAATTAGATAGGTTCTTTACTACCAGCCCTATAGAGAGGGGTCCGCCTGTTGCAGGGCCCCCTATAGGAGGTAATAGTTGTTCTATACGCGTAGATAGAAGCTTACTCTTACTACAACTTATACGTGTATTAATTCTAGTATAGAAATCGGAAGGTAAATTATAGTTAGATATCGGCGGTTACCTCTAATTCTAATAGGTTATTAGTAGTCTCTAAGTTTCTACCTAGATATATTCTACGCGGCTTTTCTAAATATAATCCTAATCGCAGGGGATAGAAAGTTCTAAATCTAAAGGCTTTAGTTAATAGAAAGTCTCTAAGATTCTATCTAGATAACTAAATAATTTAATATAATAGTATATAAGTATTATAACCTAAACTAAATCAGGTATATCTTAGACTTAGATATATTTAAATAAACAATCGATGCGATATTATTAAAGAGGCTATTACTAGTAGTATTAAGTTTTTCTATATAATATAACAGCGCAGATAAGACAATAGGTCTAAATATAGTACAAATCCACTTAGAAGTATATAGGAGTACGTAGGGGATTAGGGACCTAAGAATTCTATTAACACCTATAGGCCTTGTATAAAAGGATATAGAAAAACTATTAAGCTACTTATAAGGGAGTGTGCAACTATATACGGATGGGAAAAGGGGTAGAACTAGGGGTAGGATAAGATAAGCAAAAAGAAGAAGCTTTTCGTAGAACGATTTCTTTGTATTATTATACTCTACTTATTATTAAATAAGATAATATAGCCTATAAGTTCTACTAAAACTTCTATTACTAATAAAATAGTACTTTAAGTCTAGTATAATACTATACTCTAATTATTACTATACTACTAGTTTAAAAGCTAGATATATAGAGAAAGAAAATAGATAATATATTAGATAGAGGTAGATACTACTATATAATAAAACGGCTAATTTACTAGTAAATATCTAAAATAATATTTAAGTTTATTAAATAAAATAGAATATTTAGAAGAATAAATAGAGTCTAGTCTAATTAAAGGGGGCTAAACTATTTAATAACTATTAGTATTCTTTATATAAAAATATAAGAGGACTTTATATTTATACTATCTACTAGAATTATAAAAAAAAGCCTTAAACTAAAACTACTAGTATTTAAACTAGAAACTACACCTATCTAAAATATTTTTATTAGATAGAGATAAAAAGAACTAAATACTACTATAAAAAAATTAGAAAATATTTCTATAGTAGATATTATTAAAGTACTAGTAGCTATATTTAATTATAATACTCTAGTATCTTATTTCTAATATATTTTATAAGCGAGTTACCTATATAAGTAAGTTATCTATCTTATTAACTATCTCTATATTTAGAGGTATATATTATAATAATACCTATAGGTATTACTATAATAATTTAATAGAGGATAGATATACTATTTATCTACTATTATATAAATTCTAGTATTATATCTAGACTTACTATAGTAGCTGTAGTACTTCTAATATAGTATACCTACTCTTCTATACTTTCTACCTATATATACTTTATTCTCTAACTACTTATCTACCTCTTTTTAAATAGCTATCTCAGCAGCTTTAATTTTAGTAAGACTATCTTACTTCTATAGAACCTTTTTTAATCGTTTTTTATGCTATAATAGAGCTTTATTTACTTTTTAAAACTAACTAACTTAATACTAAAGTAGTATATATAAATAAGCTATTTATATAGTATATTTAGTAAGTAAATTAAAAGAATTATTAATTATAGTAGATAAGCTACTTTAATATCTAGTATAAGGGTTGCGTAAAGTATGCAGATACCTGATAATAGTAATAAATTCGATAAGGAGCCGTAGGGGCTTTAAGTAGCGTTATATATATAGTTAAGTTAAATAGTCTATATAAAGGTCCTAGCCTATAGCTTAGTCCCGTTCCTATAATACTATAATAGTAGTTGCTTTTATACGACCCTATATCTGCCTGGACTAAAGCAAGCGAATAATATATATCTTACTACTATATACCTTCTCTTCTCTTTTTCTAACTTTAACAATAATAGATTTTTATTGTGTCTAATCCTATTATATCCTCAGACCTTCTCAATTTGTTAAAGCTCATACTACACCAGATTCTATCTTAACTACTAAGTAGACCTACTACCGTACGAAGTTATAGACTAAAACAGACTAGTAGAACAAGGATTCGATATAGTGACTGTATAGAAACAGTTCGCTAAAATAGCAGCCAGGCTAGAATACCTAGAGAAAGAAAAGTAGTAATAGCAACTTAAAAGAATAAGCTTTTATTAGAAGCTCAAGGAGCAACTAAATAAACACTCAGCCCCTAAGGGGAGTATCTTACCAACTATACTATTAACAACTACTAAGCCTATTCGTATAAAAGCTATACTTAATAAGCCGGACAAGTTCTAAAGAGACTGTAAAGCGTACCCTATTTAAAAAAGTAGTATAAAGACTAAGATCCGCATTAACGGTTTATCTATAAGCTTAATAGATATAATAGTAGCAGCCTATATAGTATCGTTTTATAAGAACAATACTAGAATATACCTTCAGTCGTATAAAAAATATATTATTATAGGTACCCTTACTTATAATAAATTCTAGACAATTATAGACATACGATATAATAACCTCTACTATTAGAAACGAGCCGGGATTGAGTTTAAAACCCTAAGATAAGGTAATAAAACCTTTATTAAGTTTCTAGTCGAATATAATTATCTCTCTATAAAAGCGTCGTACGACTCTCACCTAGACTAAGTTAAAATATAAGATCTAGAAGGGAAGATTTATCCTAAACTCCGCTAATTAACAATTAGCAGCGTTAGTAAAGAAGATCTTATATTATACGCGACCTTCGTATAGAAACTTTATATTCTTAATAACTGTCTTAAAGTAGCTAAACTTAATAGCGCTTTTATATAGTCTTTCAGTAGGGGGAAGACTAGTTGGATAAGAGAAAGCTAGGGACAGCTACTTACGCTACTCCCGCAACCACAACTATTAGCTACTATTAATAATACTATAGACTAGACGTTAACAGCTAATCGCGGACTCGTACAGCGCCTAGATATAAGGCCTTAACTACCGGAGAAGATGAGAAATATTACCGAGAAAGAGCTAAAGGCTTAGAAATAATAGAATACCTATTTTACCTATAGAAATAGGGGTTACTTTACTTAAAGCTACTGCTATACTCCGCCCAAGAGTAGTATATAGTTTAATTAGGCTCGTATAATACCGCTAGAGCCTGTTTAGTATAATAAGGAATGTAGAGATATAGCCTAAGCTGATAGGATAGGAAAAGTATTACTCTAAATAGAAGTCGGCGCTTAAAGCTATAAAAAGGGTAGGCGAATAAGTAAGTACTAGATGAATTTAACCGATTTTAGATAACTAGCGCTCTATTTACAGCCCCCGTACTACTTAATAGTACCTTTAGCCTTCTCGCCTTAATAGATAATAGCTGTAACTTATATATAATAGTCGAGAAAAGGATTGTACGAAAGACTGGACTAGAATACCTCCGCCTCCTAACGCTATTAACAGCCTTATTATTTAGCAACTTCTCGGCTGGAATTATTAAAGAAGTAGCTATTATTAACTTACTAGATATAGATAAAAGTCGGGCAGGTCTAGGTCGGGTATTTACTTATATAGTCCCAAGGATAGAAGGAGATTATAGTATAATCTTAGAACGCTTATAGAGGTAAAGTAAGGACGTAATTATTAACCTAAAAACGGAAATCCTATATATTTATAGAATAGGGGTAATTGTACGAAACTAGGAGCTTTAGAAGTAGTAACATATAGCTAATATTACCTAAGTCTTAGTATATACTTTCTCTATTATAGCGAAACGCTATAGAAGACACCTATAAAATTCTCTTACTAAGCTACCCTACATCTTTACCGTTAGTATAGCCGATATTCAGAAGGCTCTAGAAAATAAGCTGAAAATAGACCCTCGTACGAAACTCCCTAAGGAATATATATAGTAGCTCTATACCTTTAATTAATAGAAAGCTGATAAGCTACCGCCTTTAAGACTAGAAGTAGACTATATAATTAAGCTAGAAGGGAAAGATAGAAGCCCTCTAAGGATCCCCTCAGGTCCTTTATATAGAATGTTATAGGAGATGCTCCTTGTCCTTTAGAAGACCCTAACAAAGCTCCTTAATAAAGGATTTATTTAGGTTAACAACTCTCTAACTATAGTACTAGTCCTGTTTATACGAAAATTAGGGGGTAGTTTCTACTTCTATGTTAACTACCACGCCCTGAACGTTATTATATAGAAAGACTACTACCCTCTACCTCTAATCCGGGAAACGCTAAATTAAATTAGTTAAGCTAAATAGTTTATAAAACTTAATATTATTGCTATATTTAATAAGATCCGAATTAAAAAAGGAGACGAGTAGAAGATAGCGTTTATAACCCGTTATAGTTTATATAAATAGCTGGTTATACCCTTCGGCCTTATAAATACTCTAAGTACCTTCTAACAGTATATTAATTATATAATCTAGGAGTATTTAGGCGACTTTATCTTAGTATACTTAGATAATATCCTTATATATACGGACGGCTCCCTATAAAACTATTAGCGCTACGTTAAAGTAATCCTTTAAAAGCTAATAGATGCTAGCCTCTAACTTAATATTAATAAGTACGAATTTAAGGTCCGTATAACGAAATATCTCAACTTTATTATTAATATAGAAAAGGGTATCTAAATAAACCTATAGAAAGTTAAGGTAATCTAGAACTAGAAAGCGTTTATATTAGTTTATAGTATACAGAGCTTTTTAGGCTTTATAAACTTCTACCGCCAGTTTATTAAAGAATTTTCTAAAATAGTTACTCTACTAACAGCTCTTACTCGAAGGGAATAAGAGAAGAAATAGTTTCAACTTAATAATCAGATACTTACTGCCTTTAATTACCTAAAGCGATGCTTTATATAAGCGCTAGTATTAGCCTAATATAACCCCGAAAGGGAAACGATTCTAGAGTATAATACCTCTAGCTAGTATATTAGAGGTACGTTTCTATAATACGATAATAAAGGAGTTTTATAATCTATTACTTTTATATTAAAATAAATACTTCTTATAGAGTATAACTACCTAATCTACGATAAAGAATTACTAGTAGTTATATAATGCCTTAAGGAATAGAAGAAGTTCTTAAAACTACTTACGCACTTTACAGTTTGTATAGATTACTACAATCTAAAATACTTTACTAAGATATAGAGACTCTTTAAGCGCTAGGTAAGGTGGGCGGTATTTTTTACCTAGTTTAACTTCCAGTTTAAATATAAGCTAGGTAAGCTTAATATTTTAGCTAATACTCTCTTATATCGCGATTAAGATCTCCTAAAAAGAGCTAACAATAAGTAGATCTAAAAAAGAATTAGCTAACTCTTTAGACCATCTAATTTTAAGAATAGAATTTATACAGCCCCTATATAAACTAGAAACTAGCGTACTAAAGATACTCCTAACAATTAGGTAGAGGTAGTTACCCTAGAAGACTCTATATTAGGGGAGGAATCTATAGACGGAGGGGAGTTTATAACTAAAATATCGTATAAGGAGTAGTAAATACTAATAGAGACCTTATAGTAAGATACCTAAGAAAAAGATAAGACGTACGCTGTACTTCTCTACACTACTAAAGTAGGGGAGAGAATACTTCTAGAAACCCTCCGTTACCTTAAAATTAGCCTATCTAACCTCTTAGTCCTGGGAGATAGATTAATATAGAGAGAACGCGCTTAGGTTCTTAAGAGCGAGTTACTTCGTATAAAGCTAATCTAAGAGACTTACAACTCTTACTTAACTAGCTACCCTAGCAAGAATATTACGATCGGGTTAATATTACAGCGCTACTTTTGGCCTAGAATAGCAGCGGACATTAAACGCTTTATACGAAATTGCTACTCTTATAGTAGAAATATAGTTTAGCGTTCTAGAAAAAAAGGCCTATTATATCCTCTTCTAGTCCCTAAGAGGGTATAGTTAGAAATTTTAATAGACTATATTATTAACTTACCAAGAACCGTATATAGTAATAAGTATATCCTTGTTATTACAGACTGTTTAAGTAAAGAAGTACTCTTTATTACCGTCCTAGACCTTAAGAGCTAAACATTAGCTAATAAGTTTATCGAGTATTTTATAGTACATTATAGGCTCCTATAAGTAATAGTCTCTAATAGAAGAAAACAGTTTATATAAGGCGTATAGGCACGCGTCTACCGAATTCTTAAGATTAAGTAAAGGCTATTAACAGTATATTATCTAAAGACTGATAGAAGTATAGAATATATAAACTAGCTACTTAAAAAGCTTCTCTGCTACTATTATAACTACTACTAGGATAACTGGGATCTATAACTACTACTAGCTCAGATCGCTGTTAGTACTAGGGACGCTTCCTCTATAGGAGTCAGCCTATTCTTTCTTACTTATAGCTATTACCCGAACTTAGAAGAGTCTATATAACTAGAAGAGAAGCCGCTAATAGAGTAGTTTAGAGACCCTATTTACGCAGTAAAATAGATTATTAGTAAACTAAAAGACTGCGTCGAATTCGCGCAAGTAATAATAGCCTATATATAATAGTAGTAGTAAGAAATTTACAATTATATAAGGGATCCTGTACTATAATACTAATTGGGGGATAAAGTTTAGCTTAACATATATAATATTAAGATAGACCCTATAAGGAAAAAGAAGCTTTATAAGCTCTATTAACAATATACGGTTATTAAGACTGTTAGACGAAATATATACCGACTAGACACCCTATTAGGAATTTATAACGTCTTCTATATAACGCTACTTCGCCCTATTACTTAAGACCCGTTACTAAGTTAAATACAGGACGACTATTAACCAGCGCTAATTAGCGTTAGAAACGAAGATAAATAGAAGCTTAAGAAAATCTAAGACGTACGAGTAATTAGTAAGAGGGGAGGCAGCCTAAAATAGCAGTTCCTTTATAAATAGACTAGTTATACTATACTCTTA
This sequence comes from Lojkania enalia, assembly GCA_010094045.1. Taxonomy (NCBI): domain Eukaryota; kingdom Fungi; phylum Ascomycota; class Dothideomycetes; order Pleosporales; genus Lojkania; species Lojkania enalia. Next base: position 108,194 of record ML986654.1, read on the forward strand.
TAGAATAACTAGAGCGACTATAAAGATACAATCGCTCTAGGAGAATTCGAACGGGATATAGGGCGGAACTTTACTAAAGAACTACTTATCCGTACAACTCAGTACTAGAGGAAGAGAAGGAGGAGGAGGGGAATATTGTAAAGGTCCTGGCTTATAGCTTAGTCCCGTTCCTGCGATACTATAATAGCAGTTGCCCTTATACAACCCTATACCTGCCTGGACTAAAGTAAGCGAATAATATATATCTTACTACTATATACCTTCTCTTCTCTTTCTCTAGCTTTAATAATAATAGATTCTTATTATATCTGATCCTATTATATCCTTAGACCTTCTTATAAAGTATATTACAGCCGCTATAATAAGACTAGGTATAATTTTTATATATACTAGAAAGATATATATAATAGTATAGGTAAGATAATAGGTCTAAATATAGTATAAATCTACTTAAAGGTATATAAAAATATATAGGGGATTAAGAACCTAGGAATTCTATTAATATTTATAAGCCTTATATAAAAGGATATAGAAAAACTATTAAACTACTTATAAGGGAGTATATAACTATATACAGATAGGAAAAGGAGTAGAACTAGGGGTAGAATAAGATAAGTAAAAAGATAAAACTTTTTATAAAATAATTTCTTTATATTATTATACTACCCCCCTTCTTATAAGCTAATAGTCTCTATCTATACTAGTTTAGGAGGGAATTAAGGCTATTATAAATAGGTTTTAGTATAAAGAAATTTCTTTAAAAAGGTATTTACTAATAAGAGTTAATATACGCAATTACTTATAGAGATATATTTATTAATATAATATTAAGTAAGGTTTTTATAGTAAGTATATATTACAGTAATACTATAACACCTCTATACTTATACTACCCTTACTATAATACCCGAACCGGCTGCTAGTAATAACTATTAGCTGCTAGCTAGAATATAACCAACTTATCTTAACTATAATAGAGGAAGGTTTTACTAACCTAGCTAGCCTATATAATAGTATTACAGACGCTTACGCGTAGTTGGTTAATCACACTTTAGATAGTTAACTCTATTACTATATACTATATATAAATATTAAAACGTTGCGTAAAGAATAGAGATATCTATATTATATAGGTTTTTATAGAAGCTAGGTCTATACTACTATATAAGCTAGCCGGGTCGGTAAAATCTTCTTCTATTATAGTTAAAACAAGTCGGTTATATTCTAGCTAGCAGCTAATAGTTATTACTAGCAGCCGGTTTAGATATTATAGTAAGGGTAGTATAGGTGTAGAGGTATCGCGGTATTACTATAATAGTACCCCCCTTTTAGTTATAAGCTCCTATAAGTTAGGTTTTTATATTATATTCAGGTTATTTATAATTAAGTAGTAGTTATTAATACTAGTATTAGTTAAAGTCGCAGGCGTATTAGTATAACCGGTTATTATTATATAGTAGTACTATACTAGAGATTAAGTCGGTTCGGTTCTTATAATAGTACTATACTAGGGATTAGTAGTAGTATTATTACTAGTATTATATTAGTATAGTATTATTATAGGCGTCTAGGAATATACTTAGATTAGACTCTAACACCTAATTAAAAATCTAGACGTAATATTATATTTAGATCTTATTTATTTAGATTTCTAGTATAGTAATCTTCTACGGTAGTTGTCTTAGTAAAGTTACTAGTCGAGTACTATTCTAGATTATAATAGCTAGTCTACTTAACTAGGTATTCGTGCCGGCGTTTCTATCGGTTGTAGTAGAGGTCTTCTATTCGCTTGATAAGGTATTTTAGTTCTCTATTAATCTTAATAGGTTTAGGGTTATATACTTATTAACTAGATAAGTAGTTAGACGACTTAGGTACTAGCTATAATAGCGATATATAGAATATAGGATGTATTTTAGCTAATTTAGGTAGCTTTAGTCTATAAGCGTGTGAGGATACCTTCGCGATAACTTTATAGAGGCCTATATTCTTCTAGTTAAGCTTTTTCAACGGTTTTCGTATGCGTATATTTCTAGTATCTAGCTAGACTAAATTACTAATTTAGTAGTTAGGGGCTAGTACGCGCTTGCGGTTAGTATACTCTTATTAGAGTACTTATACTTAGGTAAGTTCTTCTTTAATATATTCTATAATATCCTTTATCTTATTATCTAGTCTATTAGCTTTCTAGGCTATTAGGGACTATTTTAATAGTTAATAGATCCCTATAAACGGTTTAAAGCCTATTTAAAGGTGCTAGCTAAAGTAGGCTAGAAATAGGGAGACTTTTATTAATTTAGATACTATATTGTTTGCTTTAAACTGCGCTATTAGTAGCTATTTAACCTAGTTATCTTATTTATAGCTAGTATAGGCTTAGAGAACTTATTCTATTACTGCGTTAGTATTCTCTATCTAGCTATTAATTTTTAAGTAGAAGCTGGTTAATATATATATATTAATTTATAGCTGTCTATAGAGCTCTTAGTAGAAGGTAGAGATAAACTATATCTTATAGTTAAACGTAATAGTATATAGCAGTCTATAGTAAACTTATATATAGTAATAGAATAGTTAGATAATATTAGGAGCTTCGATTCTTACGTATAGTATTAGGTATCTATACTTACTAAGCCTATTAACTACTACTATAATATTTATACAACCTTCTAATTCTAGTAGATTAGTTATAAAGTCTATAGAGATGTCTTAAAACCTTTGTTTAGGTATAAATAATAGTTTTAGTAATCTATAGTACTTCTCTCTAAAAGTCTTACTTCTTTAGTATATATAATAATAGTCTATATATTATTATACTAAGTCGAATATCTTTAACTAATAGTACTCACGCTAGAGTAGTTCTAAGGTCTTTTCTCGACTAGAGTATCTGCTAAATAGCGAGTTATAGACAACTTATAGTAGTTTAAGCTTTAGCTTATTATAGTCTAGTATTATAAGTTAATCTCGGTAGTATAATTAGTTGTTATACTCTTTATAGTTAACTAGAGTTAGAAGTTTAAATTAATAGGCTTCTTTTCTTAATAGCTTTAGAGTATTTTAGATTAGATTATCGTTTAGGTATTCTTCGTTAATAATTTCTATAATTAGTTAACCTACTTCTATCTATCGGAATAGTTTAGGACGAAGTAATATCTATTAACAACCTCTATAGGCCTCTTCTTATATAGGCTCGTTCTATAACCTTTAAGTTAAGGTATTAAGCTTCTTTTTAAGTTTTCTAGGTCGGTATATAATACTAAAGTTAAACCTTAATAGGTATTCTAACTAATAGGCCTATTAGTAGCTTAACTACTTTATTATTACGAAGTATTATAGGTTCTTATAATTACTTAGTACTTTTATAAAAAATACTACACCTTCTAATTTAGGCCTCTATTATTTAAAATATCGGATAATTACAAGTAGTTTCTTATTATATATCTTATAGTTACCTTTAGTAGGGTTTATATACTTAGAGAAGTAGGTAATAGATTTTAGTTTACTATTAGCGCCTCTCTAGGATAGTATACTAGCTATTATAAAGTTAAACACGTTAGCTTCTACTACTATTAGTAGCTTAAGGTTAAGGTATTAGAAAATTAGTATAGAGATAAAGGTATCTTTTAGGTGGTCGAAAGAATATTAACAGCTATTATTCTAGTCGAATTAAGTATTCTTCTTAGTTAGGGCTACTAAGGGGGAGACTTTCTATAAGAAGTTACTAATAAATTGTTAGTAGAAGTTCGCGAAGCCTATAAAGGCTTAAATATCTTTTATATTTTTAGAGTATTCCTAGTTAATAATAGTCTCTACCTTCTTCGGGTCTATACGGATCCCTTCTATAATAATTATATATCTTAGGTAGGTTACTTCTAACTAGTAGAACTTATATTTATCTATATTAAGCTGTAAACTATTTACTTTTAAGGCTTTAAGAACTAGCTAGATATACTACTTATAATCCTTTAGATTCTTACTAAATATTAGGATATTATTAATATAGGTAGTATAGAATATATTAAAGTATAGTCTTAGTATATTATTTATAAAGTACTAGAACGTGCCTAAAGTATTAGCTAGGTTAAAGGGTATTACCAAGTATTTAAACAGCCTGTAGTATATATAAAAGGTAGTTTTCTATTTATCTCTCTTAATAATCTTTAGCTTATTAAATACGGTAATAATATTAAGTTTTATATAGTATTTAGTCTTACTAAATTAGGTTAACATTTTTTAGATTAGTAGAATTAGATATTAGTTCTTAATAGTAATAGTATTTAGGACTTTATAGTCTATATAGAATCGAAAACTACTTCTAGATTTCTTTATAAAGATTATAGGTGCAGCTACTAGTAACGAGCTTACTCTAATAAATCTCTTAAACAAGTTCTTATTAAGGTACTTCTTTAGTATCTTTAGCTTATTCTAGGATATTTTATAGAGTAGACTAAAGCTAGCTTATTTACTATTCTCTAGTTTAATCTTATAATTATACGGTTATTGTCTAAATAGCTTATCTATATCTTTATATAAGAAGATAGATAATAGGTTATAGTATTCTTTAAGCACTTTAGTAATAGGGTTAGTATATACCTTTAGGGCTAGAACCTTATTAATATTAGCTATTAATATAGT
>ML986654.1:112838-136389 GCA_010094045.1 Lojkania enalia
TAATAGAATAGTTAGATAATATTAGGAGCTTCGATTCTTACGTATAGTATTAGGTATCTATACTTACTAAGCCTATTAACTACTACTATAATATTTATACAACCTTCTAATTCTAGTAGATTAGTTATAAAGTCTATAGAGATGTCTTAAAACCTTTGTTTAGGTATAAATAATAGTTTTAGTAATCTATAGTACTTCTCTCTAAAAGTCTTACTTCTTTAGTATATATAATAATAGTCTATATATTATTATACTAAGTCGAATATCTTTAACTAATAGTACTCACGCTAGAGTAGTTCTAAGGTCTTTTCTCGACTAGAGTATCTGCTAAATAGCGAGTTATAGACAACTTATAGTAGTTTAAGCTTTAGCTTATTATAGTCTAGTATTATAAGTTAATCTCGGTAGTATAATTAGTTGTTATACTCTTTATAGTTAACTAGAGTTAGAAGTTTAAATTAATAGGCTTCTTTTCTTAATAGCTTTAGAGTATTTTAGATTAGATTATCGTTTAGGTATTCTTCGTTAATAATTTCTATAATTAGTTAACCTACTTCTATCTATCGGAATAGTTTAGGACGAAGTAATATCTATTAACAACCTCTATAGGCCTCTTCTTATATAGGCTCGTTCTATAACCTTTAAGTTAAGGTATTAAGCTTCTTTTTAAGTTTTCTAGGTCGGTATATAATACTAAAGTTAAACCTTAATAGGTATTCTAACTAATAGGCCTATTAGTAGCTTAACTACTTTATTATTACGAAGTATTATAGGTTCTTATAATTACTTAGTACTTTTATAAAAAATACTACACCTTCTAATTTAGGCCTCTATTATTTAAAATATCGGATAATTACAAGTAGTTTCTTATTATATATCTTATAGTTACCTTTAGTAGGGTTTATATACTTAGAGAAGTAGGTAATAGATTTTAGTTTACTATTAGCGCCTCTCTAGGATAGTATACTAGCTATTATAAAGTTAAACACGTTAGCTTCTACTACTATTAGTAGCTTAAGGTTAAGGTATTAGAAAATTAGTATAGAGATAAAGGTATCTTTTAGGTGGTCGAAAGAATATTAACAGCTATTATTCTAGTCGAATTAAGTATTCTTCTTAGTTAGGGCTACAGCGTATGGCAAGGGGGAGACTTTCTATAAGAAGTTACTAATAAATTGTTAGTAGAAGTTCGCGAAGCCTATAAAGGCTTAAATATCTTTTATATTTTTAGAGTATTCCTAGTTAATAATAGTCTCTACCTTCTTCGGGTCTATACGGATCCCTTCTATAATAATTATATATCTTAGGTAGGTTACTTCTAACTAGTAGAACTTATATTTATCTATATTAAGCTGTAAACTATTTACTTTTAAGGCTTTAAGAACTAGCTAGATATACTACTTATAATCCTTTAGATTCTTACTAAATATTAGGATATTATTAATATAGGTAGTATAGAATATATTAAAGTATAGTCTTAGTATATTATTTATAAAGTACTAGAACGTGCCTAAAGTATTAGCTAGGTTAAAGGGTATTACCAAGTATTTAAACAGCCTGTAGTATATATAAAAGGTAGTTTTCTATTTATCTCTCTTAATAATCTTTAGCTTATTAAATACGGTAATAATATTAAGTTTTATATAGTATTTAGTCTTACTAAATTAGGTTAACATTTTTTAGATTAGTAGAATTAGATATTAGTTCTTAATAGTAATAGTATTTAGGACTTTATAGTCTATATAGAATCGAAAACTACTTCTAGATTTCTTTATAAAGATTATAGGTGCAGCTACTAGTAACGAGCTTACTCTAATAAATCTCTTAAACAAGTTCTTATTAAGGTACTTCTTTAGTATCTTTAGCTTATTCTAGGATATTTTATAGAGTAGACTAAAGCTAGCTTATTTACTATTCTCTAGTTTAATCTTATAATTATACGGTTATTGTCTAAATAGCTTATCTATATCTTTATATAAGAAGATAGATAATAGGTTATAGTATTCTTTAAGCACTTTAGTAATAGGGTTAGTATATACCTTTAGGGCTAGAACCTTATTAATATTAGCTATTAATATAGTAAAGACTTTATAGTTAGGTTACTAAAAGAGTTAAACTAGTAGTATAGCGCCTATATAATATATATTTAGCTATAGTATAGACTTTAGATATTTAGATTTAAATAGGTCTTTTTAGCTATAATCTTTATCTAAAGTTAGGTCGGTTTCGGTTTTAAATTCTTTTAACTAGTACAGCATCTTAAATAGCTAGTAATTATATTAGATATAACTTAATAGGTAGAGCTTTAAATAGTACTATCTAGGCTTTAAACTATATAGAGGTTATAAATTAGTTACTTTAAGATCTCCTTTTATATTAGGTTTAGGTAGTTTACAATCTTTAATAACTATTTAAATAGCCTATTAGTAAATAGTAGTATTAGTAGATTATAAGTATTAAGTTAGGTATTAGTTAGTAGTAAAGACTAGCTATTTATTCTTATAGTCTAGGTTTATATAGTATTTATATATCTATAGTTGTTTTAGAATTAACTAGTATTTTTCTAGTATAGTTATATAGAGATATACTATCTCTAAATAGTTTAGGTGTTAGAGGGTTAAAATAACTAAATAGGAGATAGTCCTCTTATAGAGGACTTCTCTATTAAAGCTAGTTAAGTATAGATTATACGAGAGTTATATCTTTTAGAGTTTTAGGGTATATATAAGGTTTCTATAGATATAGCTATAACTAGTAGCTCTAGTATTAATAAGAATATTAATATCTTATTAGACTAGGTTTTAATAGATTAAAAAAGAAGCTAGAATCTAATAGTTTTATAACTATTTCTATAGAGGCTAGTTCTATAAGTATATAAAGATTTAGTATAGGTATAGTCTTAAGAAATAATTTACTTCTAAGATAGACCTTTTAGCAATATTCTAGTTAGCGAGACTAGCTATATTTAGGAGTAAGAGTATCAGTTTTATTTATAAAATAACGAGCGTATTAAAGATTAATTAGAAGATTAGTTAAAGGATTAAGAGTAGGATCTATAAGGTATAGTAGGGCTCTAAGACCCTTAATAGATTAATAGTAGAGGAGCGTTATATTCTAGTAAAATATATCTTTTACTACTATATTTATAACAGCGTTCTTTATAGTAGTACCTTTTTTATTTATTAGAGCCTATAAGCGTGTAACTAGAAGTATTAAATTCTATAGTATTTAGGTCCTTCTAATAAATAGTATAATACTTTAGTTATTTATAGTAGTTGCCGGGTAGATAATATAAGTTAGTATTATATAGGGAAATTAGGTTAGCGTAGTTATTTAGGGTGCTAGGTATTATAATACTAATTATAGTACGGCGGAACTTATTAAAGAGAGAATATTAGAGATATATGATTTATCTAGTCTTATTTAGTTTAGTATCTGCAATTAGGCGTTAGAATTTAGTAAAGTAAGTAGAGAACCTGCTTTAACCTTATTTTAAGGTCTCTAGCTTACTCTATACTATAGTCTCCTTATTCTAGTTGCTATAAGTAGATTCTAAGAAGGCGACTAAGCTGTCTATAAAGTTAATACTCTTATCTATTAATAGGTTAACTAATATTACTAGGTCTTATTCTAGGCGGGAATAGGTATATAGAAGGTAGGTATATTCGGTTAAGTATTAGTTAGTATTTCCTTCTAGTTTATAGTAGAGCTTTCTAATAAAGTATAAAAGCTTTAAACGTTTACTAGAAAATATTAAAAGGTTAGATAAACGGTTAGAATAGAAATATAGGTTATATATAGTCTTAGGCGGATTAGAGGTTAATATAGGTATCTATTTAGAAGCTAGGGTTGTAAACTAAGTTAGGCTAAGGGCGGGTAATAGTTCTATTACTGTTAATATACTAGTAGCTAATAGAGGAGCAGCTATTTAGCGGCTACTAAATTCCCTTTATATCGCTTTAAGGTCTAACTTATAGTAGTTCTCTTAGGTTATTAAGGCTTCTACTAGCATCTCGTTCTTCTACTATAAAAAGTCTAGCTTGCCCTAGATCTCTTTAAATATACTAATAAGCGCGTTCTTATCTATAACATATAATAGTAGATAATATAATATAATATTATAGACGTTTATATATAGTTAGTTAATTATACTTTAAATAGTTAACTCTATTATTACATACTATATATAAATATTAAAACGTTATATAAAAAATAGAGATATCTATATTATATAGGTTTTTATAGGGGCTAGGTCTATACTATTATATAGGCTAGCCAGGTTAGTAAAACCTTCCTCTATTATAGTTAAGACAAGTTAGTTATATTCTAGCTAGTAGCTAATAGTTATTACTAGCAGCCGGTTTAGGTATTATAGTAAGGATAGTATAGGTATAGAGGTGTCGTAGTATTACTATAATAAGTAGTATAAACATAACTCCTATAAAAACCTATATAATATAGATATTTCTATTCTTTATATAATATTTTAATATTTATATATAGTATATAGTAATAGAGTTAACTACTTAAAGTACGATTAACTAACTATATATAAATATTTATAATATTATATTATATTATCTACTATTATATATTATAGATAAGAACGTACTTATTAATATACTTAAAGAGATCTAAAATAAGCTAGACTTTTTATAGTAGAAGAACAAGATACTAGTAGAAGCCTTAGTAACCTAGAAGAACTGCTATAAGTTAGACCTTAAAGCGATATAAAGAGAATTTAGTAGCTACTAAACAGCTACTCCTCTACTAGCTATTAGTATATTAATAATAATAGAACTATTACCCGCCCTTAGCCTAACTTAGCCTATAACTCTAGCTTCTAAATAGATACCTATATTAACTTCTAATCCGCCTAAAACTATATATAACCTATATTTCTATTTTAACTATTTATCTAACCCTCTAATATTCTCTAGTAAATATTTAGAGCTTTTATACTTTATTAGAAAGCTCTGCTATAAACTAGAAGGAAATGCTAACTAATATCTAACTAAACGTACCTATCTTCTATATATCTATTCCCGCCTAGAATAAGACCTAGTAATATTAGTTAACCTATTAATAGATAAGGGTATTAACTCTATAGATAGCTTAGTCGCCTTCTTAGAATCTACCTATAGCAACCGGAATAAGGAGACTATAGTATAGAGTAAGCTAAAGACCTTAAAATAAGGCTAAAGTAGGTTCCCTACTTACTTTACTAAATTCCAACGCCTGATTATAGATACTAAACTAAATAAGACTGGACAAATTATATATCTCTAACGTTCTTTCTCTAATAAGCTCCGCCGTGCTATAATTAGTATTATAATACCTAGCACCCTAAACAACTACGCTAACCTAATTTCCCTATACGATACTAACCTATATTACCTATCTAGTAACTACTATAAATAACTAAAGTATTATACTACTTACTAGAAGGACTTAAATACTATAGAACTTAATATTTCTAGCTATACGCCTATAAGCTCTAATAAATAAGAAAGGCGCTGCTATAAAGGACGCTATTATAAGTATAGTAGTAAGGGATATATTTCGCTAGAATACAGCGCCCCTCTACTATTAATCTATTAAGAGTCTTAGAGCTCTACTATACCCCGTAGGTCCTACTCTTAATCCTTTAACCGATCCTCTAACCAATCCTTAATACGCTTATTATTTTATAGATAAGACTATTATTCTTACTCCTAAACGCAGCTAGTTTTACTAACTAGAATATTACTAAAAGGTCTATTTTAGAAGTAAATTATCTTTTAAGATTATATCTATACCGAATTTCTATATACTTATAGAACTAGCCCCTATAGAAATAGTTATAGGACTACTAGATCCTAGCTTCTTTCTTAATCTATTAAGACCTAGTCTAGTAAGATATTAATATTCTTATTAATACTAGAGCTACTAGTTATAGCTATATCTATAGAGACCTCGTATATACCCTAAAACTCTAAAAAATACAACTCTTATATAATTTATACTTAACTAGCTTTAATAGAGAAGTTTTCTATAGAAGAACTATCTTCTACTTAGTTACTCTAACTCTCTAACACTTAAACCATTTAGAGATAGTATATTTCTACGTAACTATACTAGAAAAATACTAGTTAATTCTAGGACAGCTATAGATATATAAGTATTATATAAACCTAGACTATAAGAATAAACAGCTAATCTTTACTACTAACTAATACTTAACTCGATGCTTATAATCTATTAGTACTACTATCTACTAATAGGCTACCTAAACGGTTATTAAAGACTATAAACTACTCGAACCTAATATAAAAGGAGATTCTAAAGTAACTAATTTACAACCTCTATATAGCTTAAAGCCTAGATAGTACCGTTTAAAACTCCGCCTATTAAACTATATCTAATATAATTACTAGCTACTTAAAATATTACGCTAGTTAAAAGAACTTAAAATTAAAACCAACTTAACCTTAAATAAAAATTATAGCTAAAAGGACCTATTTAAACCTAAATACCTAAAGTCTATACTATAGCTAGATATATATTATATAGGCGCTATACTACTAGTCTAACTCTTCTAATAATTTAACTATAAAATCTTCGCTATATTAATAGCTAATATTAATAAGGCTCTAGCCCTAAAGATATATACTAATCCTATTACTAAAGTGCCTAAAAAATACTATAATCTATTATCTATCTTCTTATATAAGAATATAGATAAGCTATTTAAACGATAACCATACAATTATAAGATTAAACTAGAGAATAGTAAGTAAGCTAGCTTCGGTCTACTTTATAGGATGTTCTAGAACGAGTTAAAGGTACTAAGAAAGTACTTTAATAAGAACTTATCTAAGGGATTTATTAGAGTAAGTTTATTACTAGTAGCTATACCTATAATCTTTATAAAGAAATTTAGAAGTAGTTTCTAATTCTACGTAAACTATAAAGCCCTAAATACTATTACTATTAAGAACTAATACCCGATTCTACTAATTTAAGAAATATTAACCTGATTTAGTAAGGCTAAGTACTATATAAAACTCGATATTATTACCGTATTTAATAAGCTAAGAATTGCTAAAGGAGATAAATAGAAGACTATCTTTTATATATACTATAGGCTGTTTAAATATCTAGTAATACTCTTTAGTCTAACTAACGCTCTAAGTATATTCTAGTACTTTATAAATAATATACTAAAACTATACTTTAATATATTCTATACTACCTATATTAATAATATTCTAATATTTAGTAAGAATCTAAAGGATTATAAGTAGTATATTTAGCTAGTTTTTAAAGCCTTAAGAATAAATAGTCTACAGCTTAATATAGATAAGTATAAGTTCTACTAGTTAGAAGTAACCTACCTAGGGTATATAATTACTATAGAAGGGATTTATATAGACCTAAAGAAGGTAGAGATAATTATTAACTAGAAATACTCTAAAAATATAAAAGATATTTAAGCCTTTATAGGCTTTATAAACTTCTACTAATAATTTATTAGCAACTTCTTATAGAAAGTCTCCCCCTTAGTAGCTTTAACTAAAAAAAATACTCGATTTAACTAGAATAATAGCTGTTAATATTCTTTTAACTACCTAAAGGATGCTTTTATCTCTATACTAATTCTCTAATACTTTAACCTTAAGCTGCTAATAGTAGTAGAAGCTAACGCGTTTAACTTTATAACAGCCGGCATACTATCTTAGAGAGGCGCTAACGGTAAATTAAGATCTATTATCTACTTCTCTAAGCGTATAAACTCTACTAAAAGCAACTATAAAATATATAATAAGGAACTACTCGCGATTATCCAATATTTTAAGTAATAGAGGCCCGAATTAGAAGGCGTAGCATTTCTTATAGAAGTACTAAGTAATTATAAGAACCTATAATACTTTATAATAATAAAATAGCTAAACTACTAATAGGCCTATTAATTAGAATATCTATTAAGGTTTAACTTTAGTATTATATACCGACCTAGAAAACTTAGAAAGAAGCCTAATACCTTAACTTAAAAGTTATAGGATAAATCTATATAAGAAAAGGCTTATAGAAGTTATTAATAGATATTACTTCGTCCTAAACTATTCTAATAGATAGAAGTAGGCTGATTAATTATAGAGATTATTGATAAAGAATACCTAAACGATAATCTAATCTAAAATACCTTAAAGTTACTAAGAGAAGGAGCCTATTAATTTAAACTCCTAATTCTAGCTAACTATAAAGAGTATAATAACTAACTATACTACTAAAATCAACTTATAGTATTAAACTATAATAAGCTAAAGCTTAAACTGCTGTAAACCGTCTATAACTTACTATCTAGTAGATATCTTAGTTAAGAAAAGACTTTAGAACTACTCTAGCGCGAGTACTATTAGTTAAAGATATTCGACTCGGTATAATAATATATATACTATTATTATATATACTAAAAAAGTAAGACTTTTAAAAAGAAGTACTATAGATTATTAAAACTATTATCTATATCTAAATAAAGGTTTTAAGATATCTTTATAAACTTTATAATTAATCTACTAGAATTAGAAGGTTGTATAAATATTATAGTAGTAGTTAATAGGCTTAGTAAGTATAAACACCTAATACTATGCGTAAGAATTGAAACTCCTAATATTATCCGACTATTCTATTACTATATATAGGTTTACTATAAACTACTATATACTATTATATCCGACTATAAGATATAGTTTATTTCTACCTTCTATTAAGAGCTTTATAGACAGCTATAAATTAATATATATATATTAACCAGCTTCTATTTAGAGACTAATAGCTAGATAGAAAATGCTAACGCAGTAATAAAACAAGTTTTCTAAGTCTATACTAGTTACGAATAAGATAACTAGGTTAAATAGCTACTAACAGCGTAGTTTAAAGCGAATAATATAGTATCTAAATTAATAAAAGTCTTCCTATTTCTAGCCTACTTTAGCTAGCACCCTTAAATAGGTTTCGAGCTACCTATAGGGATCTATTAACTACTAAAATAGTCTCTAATAGTCTAGAAAGCTAATAGACTAGTTAATAAGATAAAAGATATTATAGAGTATATTAGAGAAGAACTTACCTAGGTATAAGCGTTCTAATAAGAGTATACTAACCGTAAGCGCGTACCAGCCCCCAACTACTAGGTTAATAATCTAGTCTAGCTAGACGCTAGAAATATACGTATATGAAAACCGTTAAAAAAACTTAACTAGAAGAATATAGGCCCCTATAAAGTTATTATAAAGGTATCCTCGTACGCTTATAGACTAAAGCTACCTAAATTAGCTAAAATATATCCTATATTCTATATATCGCTATTATAACTAGTACTTAAATTATTTAACTACTTATCTAGTTAATAAATATATAACCCTAAACCTATTAAAATTAATAGAAAACTGGAATACCTCGTTAAGCGAATAGAAAACCTCTACTATAACTAATAGAGACGCCGGTATAAATACCTAGTTAAGTAGACTAGCTATTATAACCTAGAATAGTACTCGACTAGTAACTTTACTAAGATAACTGCTGTAGAAGATTACTACGCTAGAAACCCGAATAAATAAGACCTGAATATAATATTATATCTAGATTCTTAATTAGGCGCTAGGGTCTAATCTAAGTATATTTCTAAACGCCTGTAATAATATTATACTAATATAATATTAGTAATAATACTACTACTAATCTTTAGTATAGTACTACTATATAATAATAACTAGTCGCGCTGATATGCCTGCGACCTAATCTAATCCCTAGTATAATACTACTATATAAACTAACCTAACCTAATTCCTAGTATAGTACTACTATATAAATTAAACCGACCCGATCTCTAGTATAATACCACTATATAAACCGAACCGACCCGATTTCTAGTATAGTACTATTATATAATAATAACCGGTCGCGCTAATATGCCTATAACCTAATCTAATCTCTAGTATAGTACTATTATATAATAATAACTAATTACGCTAATACGTTTATAATCTTAACTAATACTAGTATTAATAACTACTACTTAATTATAAATAACCTAAATATAATATAAAGACCTAACTTATAGGAGTTTATAACTAAAAGAGGGGTACTATTATAGTAATACTGCGACACCTCTACACCTATACTACTCTTACTATAATACCTAAACCGGCTGCTAGTAATAATTATTAACTGCTAGCTAGAATATAACTAACTTGTCTTAACTATAATAGAGGAAGGTTTTACCGACCCGGCTAGCCCGTATAGTAGTATAGACCTAGCTTCTATAAAAACCTATATAATATAGATATTTCTATTCTTTATATAATATTTTAATATTTATATATAGTATATAGTAATAGAATTAACTACCTAAAGTACGATTAACCAACTATATATAAACGTCTATAATAGTATAATTAACCTATATATTAGCTAGTAACTACTATTATAACAGTTTATTAATATTACAATTTCGTCGTATATAGTAATAAGTATTTACTAGCTTTAGTATATTACTAGATTACTATTAATTAAGCTTTCTTAACTAAATAATAACTTCTATTCTATACGTATTATTATACATCTCTAGAACTATTAATTATTAAAGTATCGCTAACGCCTTATAGAAAAAATTAATTAATATACTACTCTGCCTACCTTTTAAAGCTTCTTTAGAGGCTTTTTAGGTTATCTACTTTTAGGCTATATATATACTCGCCTGCGGGTAGTATATAATATTTTCCTTTTAGTTTCTAAGATTAAAAAAATATAAGTATTATACTTTATAAAATAAAAAGTATAACCCTATATAAATCGTATCTAATACTAGTAGAGTATTTACTACTAATATATTTATAAATCTTCTCCTACTATAAGAAGGAGTTTCTAGTCTTTTAGGGCCATCTTAAACTATAGATAGCAGTCTAATATATAGAGGATAAGAAGGATAAAAAGGTAGCCTTTAAAGCTATTTTGGAGTCTACTTATAGTCTAGTATTTATAGCCTAGGTTGTAAGAAGTTAGGAAGATAGTTTTCTTATAGCTAGTATCTAGATAGCTTTATTCTACTAGAGTACTAAGTTACTCTATTAGATTTCGGCTCTAAAGGCTTTAGTATCTAGCCTTTAGGCTAATATTACAGCGCTTTTAAACGGCTAAGAATAAGGTAGAGAAGGTTTAAGAAGAGTCTAGAGGAAAGGAAGGAGAAGGAAAATAGAGGAGAAGAGGACTAGAGAAATATCTAACAACCTACTATCAGACCTTCTAGATTTTATAAAAGAGTAATTTTAGGCCTATACTTTAGTTTTTAAAATCTACTACTTAACTCTTATATATTATTATCTACTAGATAATCTATATTCTCTATACTATTCTTATATATCTTAATCTATTTAGTTAGAGCTTTTAGGGGTTCTAGGTAATTTAGATACTTATTATAAAAAACTTTTAGCTTATAAAGTAAACTTATAAAGTTTAAGACTTTATATTAGATTAGGTTAGAATTATATTCTACCTATTTTACACGGTATTTAAGGGTCTTATAATATAACTTACTAGCTAGTATTTCTTTAACCTCCTACTCTTCTACCCTATTAATAGTAATAGCGGGTGGTTTTAGAACTTTTTATCTAGATAGAGGGTCCTAGGGGTTTTTATATAGTAGGTTTAGTATAAAGATATTATATATACTTAATTCTAGAGGTAGCTATAAACGGTATAAATTTCTAACCTACTCTTATACTTTAAAAGGACCCTTCTATTAATTAGATAGCTTTCGGCTCGGTTTCTAGACTGTAAGGTTCTTAGTATTTAAGTAGACTATATTACTAATCTATTAATTAATTAATTATTAATAATAGTTAATAATAGATTATATATAATCCTAAACCTTCTTAATATTAGCCTTTATAGTTTCCTAGACTATATATATATAAGTTACTAGAGCTAAAGCGTTTTTACAATTTAATTTATCTATTATAGTAATAGAATTAATAGAATATTTTTAATCCTAATTCTAATAGAGCTTAGATCTATATAAGATCTAATATAAGAATATTCTAATAGTTATATAGGGTAGAGTTGCTTATATTTAATCGATTATAGATAATAGAGAACTCTAGTTATTCTAGTAGAAGGATATAAAAGAGCGCAGTCTCTAATCGATGTACTTATTTATAATCTCTATCTATCTATTAGTCTCTTTATAATAAGTAGTAGATAGTTTAATTTTTACGTCTAAGATATAGTAGAATTCGGACTAGAAACTAGATATAAACTAAGGTTCTTAGTCTAAAATAATAGTTTCGGGTATATAGCTAAAGCGGTACACCTATTAAATAAATAATTCAGCTATTCCCCATACATTAATTATACAATAGTAGAGAATAGATACAACTTATTTAGATAGGTAATTGATTACTACTATAATCTAATTGTATCTAGACTTATCTATAGAGAAATTCTTAAAGTTAATATATAAGTACTATATTAGTTAATTTAGTATAGAAAGTAAGTAGATAAAATCTAGAGTTTAGGTTTATATTAGATAAGCTTTATAGTATAGAATATAATTCTATATATATTATTTATAAGTAGCTTCTATACCCTTCTAGTAGTACTTTTAGGATAGTAACTAATAGGTTTTAGTAGCGCTTAGGTATACGAAAGATACTTAGTTATAAACCTCTTATATAAGTCATATATAAAGGCTTAAATCTAATAGGATATATAAGTAATTATTATAGAAGAGTAGTCTATTCTCTATCTAATATTTATAGGGTAGAAGTATATATTCCTGCGTAAAGGAGGCTCGGTTTTTCTATAGTAATATATTAATTAACTCTAGAGAGTCTAATAATATAACCTACTCCTAGCCTTTAATAATATTTAGTATAACTACTTAAGTTATTATTTAAATAATATAGGACTAGGCTAATTTAGTATTAATTTAAAGGTAAAGTTAATATAGTCTAAGTAGAACTCTTAACTAGTTATTAGTTTAAACTACTTTTAAATTTTCTATATCTTATTTATAATAACTAAAGATATCTACTCTAGTATTATTTTTACCTAGAGTATACTCAATTTAGAACTAATACTAAGCTAATTTCTCGGTCTAATAAATTTAATAAATATTAAGTACTTTTATAGTTATAAAATATTTAAGTAAGTAATAATTAGTATATACTAGAGTCCTAGTAGCTACTAAAGTAAGTTCTACCCTCTATTATTTAAACGTAGTAATAATTGTAAATAGTTTCTTATTATAGATCTTCTAGTTCAATTTTAAACCGGATAGAACCTTACTATAGAATGCTATAAGATACTATTTTCTACTAGGATATTTCTATAATAGTACTCCTGTAACTACTCTATTAGAGGTATTAGTTTCTATTTTTATTTCTAACGTAGGGTTAAAGTAGTAGAAAGTAGATATACTTAATAGGGCTAACTTTAATTTCTTAAAGATAATATTATATTCTAAAGTCTATATAAAAAGAGTTATAAAGTTTTATAATATAATAATTAGCTTTATAATACGCGAGAATTCTAGTATAAACTATTAATAAAATCTAGTAAAACCTAAAAAGGATTTTACACCTATTATAATAGTAGGTAGCTGCTAGTTATATAGTACTTCTACCTTCTCTAAATTAACCTTAAAACCTTTATTTAAGAGAATATAGCTAAGATATTTAGTTTAGGTAATATAGAATTCGCTCTTATTAATATTAACTTATAACCCTACTTAATATAATCTTTTAAGAACTTTCTTAATATAGATAATATATATTACCTTATCTTTAAAGTAGATAAGAATATTATCTAAATAAGCGATATAAAAGTTATCTAGGTAGTTAATTAGTATATCGTTTATATAGTATTAGTAAGTTACTAGGCTGTTATATAATTTAAAAGGTAGAACTTTATACTTATAGATTCTATATCGAGTTTAAAAGGTAATATATTCCTTAAAACTAGAGTCTATTCTAATTTTATTAAAGGCTGCGCGAATATTAAACTTAGTAAAAATTACTACTTTAGTAGGTTTAGATAAGAGTTTATCTATATATAGTATTAGATACACGTTCTTATAAATAAGAGTATTAAGTTTACAATAATCTATATAGATATATAGGTTACTATTAAGTTTACAAACGTAAAGGATTAGAGATATAAAAGAGCTTAGACTCTACTTAATATACCTATTCTATAGATTATCTATAATATACTTCTTAGTTACCTCCAGCTCTTTAATATTCTACTTATATAACAGGCTATAACTACTAGAGAGAAGTTTTATAAGAATAATCTTATAATTATAAGACTAATATTCTAGTAATTAATAAGTTATAGTTTTACTAAATATATTCTAATATTTATAGTATTTAGATAGTAATTAGAGATTTACTAGTACTTTATTTTTAGCCTTATCTTCCAGCTCTAGGGCTTACTTATCTTTAATTAGCCGCTCGATTTTGTATAGAGACATAGAGAAAAACTCGTTCTCTTTTCTCTTTATATTAAAGTAGAAAGTATTAGCTATAATAAGAGTAATAATAGGAGAATAGATTTTCTTTAGATTAGATTTAGACTTTATTATATACGGGTATATAGGAGCTTTAAGCTTATTTAAACTATAAGTTATAAGAGATTAATATAGTTTTAGTAGTCTTAGTAGACCCTTAATATAATAGATAGTTAGACTATAGAACTACTAATACTAGTTCTTTTCCTATAGAGCGTCGCGTTGCTAGATATCTAGCTCTACCTCCTTATTATATATTAGCTAAGTTAATTATATAAGAAGAGGAGGTAATAGATTATAAGTAGTAGAATATTTAGAAGGCTATATAATCTAATTCTTATCCGTATCTAGCTAGAGTTAAAAGTAATATAGCTATTTAATACTAATAATATAATTCTAAATACCTAGGTCTATAATAATAAATAAATAGTTTTAGATAGTTCTCCTATTAATTCGCAGGTATAAATAGATATACTAATTAACTAGGGTTTAGATTCGGTCCTAAAAACCTTTAATAGTAATTTTAAAGGGTAAGTACTATATTAATATATATAAGGCTTAGAAGAGTAATCTAGCTACTATAGAATTAAGGAATAGAAAGCTTTAGGCGCTAGTATTAATAAAGGCGTTTAGTTGTATACTAACGCCTTTTAAATATAGAATAGTAGGGATTTAGAAGTACTTTTCTCTAAATAAATATAATAAATCGATATTTAATAAATTATACCTACTTAAGTCTAAAATAGAGAGTTTTCTTAAGCGTCTCTATTTCTCACCTAAAAACTATTTAGGTAGTACTTATTTACGTTTAGAAACTCTTCTTCTTTAATCTTCTCTTATTTAACCTCTATCTCTTATATTTTAAAGACTATATATTCGTTTATAAAGTATCCTAGTTTACTATAATTATAGTAATTATCTAGAGTCGTATACCTTTCAGATATAGGAGTCTTACTAGATTATTAGGAAGCGATTATAGTAGAATAAGATATTAATACTAGAGTAGATTAGGGTAGTATTAAATTATAAGTTACCTTAGATAAACTCTTAAAAACCTTCTAATACTACTTTAAATTTATTTTAGCTGTAACTTATAGGCTAATAGTTTATTCTAAGAAGTTAAGAACGCTTTTCTTTTCTATATTATAAGCTGTTAAGTAGATAACTATAGTATTAAAGGAGCCTTTCTATATAAACTTAAAGTTAAGGTTTAGTATCCTTAAACTAGAGAGAATCTTATCCTATAAATAGAAGAACTACTTAGATTAGAATATAGATCCTTTAATAGCTGTACTAATAAAGCGAGCTTTAAAAGTTAGGAACGCTTCTCTCTTATTTATTTTTAAGACCTGAAACGCCTGTTATACTTCTATTTCTTTATTATCTATAATAAAATATAATTATAGAAGTAAAATTATTTCTTTAATATTCTTAAACTAATATTAGTCTAATTTAGCTAGTTATTTTAGTTCTAGATACTCTTTCGCAATACTAGAGGTATATTCCTATACTAATACTATATATATATACTCTATTTAATAGTAATTTATATTAATCTTAAATTAGTCTAGAATTAAGACTTACTATTATTTAAATATAGGTTTATTACTATTTATAAAGCTTTTAATCTTAATATACGTTTAGTAAGATAAATTTAAAGGGGTTTAAGGATAGCTAAGAGGTTTCTTACTAGGGGAGTTATAAAAGTTTCTTAACATATTATTAGTACTAATTTAGTTGTTTATAGAGGTTAATTAGGACTAATAGTTCTCTATTATATTAAGCGTATAATCTTCTCTTATAAAATTATAATTTATTTTTTAAAGGTTAATTTACTCTAATTTTCCTCTAAATTAGATAGGTTTTTTACTATTAGCCCTATAGAGAAGGGTCTATCTATTATAGGGCCCCCTATAAGAAATAACAGTTATTCTATACGCGTAAATAGAAGTTTACTTTTACTATAACTTACGCGTATATTAATTCTAGTATAGAAATTGGAAGGTAAATTATAGTTAGATATTAGTAGTTACCTCTAATTCTAATAGGTTATTAAAAGTCTCTAAGTTTCTATTTAGGCGTATTCTATACAGCTTTTCTAAAGACAATCCTAATTATAGGGGATAGAAAGTTCTAAACCTAAAGGCTTTAATTAATAGAAGATCTCTAAGATCCTATTTAAATAATTAAATAATTTAATATAATAGTATATAAGTATTATAATCTAAACTAAATTAGGTATATTTTAGACTTAGTATAATAATATAAAGAAATTATTCTATAAAAAGCTTTATCTTTTCGCTTATCTTATTCTACCCCTAGTTCTACTCCTTTTCCTATCCGTATATAGTTATATACTCCCTTATAAGTAGCTTAGTAGTTTTTCTATATCCTTTCGTATAAGGCTTATAGGTATTAATAGAATTCTTAGGTCTCTAATCTCCTATATACTCTTATATACCTCTAAGTAGATTTGTACTATATTCGGACCTATTATCTTATCTACGCTATTATATTATATAGAAAAATTTAATACTACTAGTAATAGCTTCTTTAATAATATTATATTAATTATTTATTTAACTATATCTAAGTCTAAAATATACCTAATTTAGTTTAAATTATAATACTTATATACTATTATATTAAATTATTTAGTTATCTAAATAGGATCTTAGAGATTTTTTATTAATTAAAGCCTTTAGATTTAGAACTTTCTATCTTCTATAATTAGGATTGCCTTTAGAAAAGCCGCGTAGAGTGCGCCTAGATAGAAACTTAGAAACTACTAATAACCTATTAGAATTAGAGGTAACTACTAATATCTAATTATAATTTACCTTCTAATTTCTATACTAGAATCGATATACGCGTAAGTTATAGTAAGAATAAGCTTCTATCTACGCGTGTAAAATAACCGTTACCTCTTATAGGGGGCCCTATAATAGGCGGACCCCTCTCTATAAGGCTGGTAGTAAAGAACCTATCTAATTTAGAGGGAAATTAGAGTAAACTAACCCTTAAGGAATAAATTATAATTTTATAAGAGGAGATTATACGCTTAATATAATAGAGAACTATTAGTTCTAATTAACCTCTATAAACTATCGAATTAGTACTAATAATATACTAAGAAACTTTTACGACTCTTCTAGTAAGAAACCTCTTAGCTACTTCTAAGCCCCCTTAAGTCTACTTTACTAAACGTACGCCTAAAATTAAAAGCCTTATAGATAGTAATAAACCTATATTTAAATAATAGTAAGCTTTAATCCTAGACCGACTTAAGATTAATATAGATTACTATTAGATAGAGTATATATATATAGTATTAGTATAGGGATATATCTCTAGTACTATAAAAGGGTATCTAGAGCTAAAATACCTAGCTAAATTAGACTAGTATTAGTTTAAGAATACTAAAGAAATAATTTCGCTTCTATAATCGTATTTTATTATAGGTAATAAAGAGATAGAGGTATAATAGGCATTTTAAGTCCTAAGAATAAATAAGAGAGAAGTATTCCCAACTTTTAAAGCTCGCTTTATTAGTATAGCTATTAGAGGATCCGTATCCTAATCTAAGTAGTTCTTCTACTTATAGGATAAGATTCTCCCTAGTTTAAAGATACTAAACCTTAGCTTTAAGCTTATATAGAAAGGCTCCTTTAATATTATAGTTATCTACTTAACAGCCTATAATATAAAAAGAAGAAGCGTTCTTAACCTTCTAGAATAAACTATTAGCTTATAGATTGCAGCTAAAATAAATTTAAAACGGTACTAGAAAGCTTTTAAGAGTTTATCTAAGGTAATTTACAATCTAATACTACTCTAATCTACCCTAGTATTAATACCTTATTTTACTACAATTATTTCTTAATAATTTAGTAAGACTCCTATACTTAAAAGGTATATAACTCTAGATAATTACTATAATTATAGTAAACTAGAATACTTTATAAATAAATATATAGTCTTTAGAGTATAAAAAATAGAGGTTAAATAAGAGAAGATTAAGAAAGAAGAGTTCTTAGATATAAATAAATACTACCTAGATAGTTCTTAAGTAAGAAATAGAGACGTCTAGAAAAACTTTCTATTCTAGATTTAAATAGGTATAACTTATTAAACATTAATTTATCGTATTTATTTAGAGGAAAGTATTTTTAAATCCCTACCGTTCTATATTTAAAAGGCGTTGGTATATAACTAAATACCTTTATTAATACTAGCGCCTAAGGCTTCCTATTCCTTAATTCTATAGTAACTAGATTACTCTCCTAAGTTCTATATATATTAATATAGCGTTTACCCTTTAAAATTACTATTAAAGGTTTTTAGGACTAAATCTAAACTCTAGTTAATTAGTATATCTACTTACACCTGTAAATTAATAGGAGAACTATCTAAAACTACCTATTTATTATTATAAATCTAGGTATTTAGGATTGTATTATTAGTATTAAATAGTTATATTATTTTTAACTCTAGCTAGATATAGATAAAAATTAGATTATATAGCCCTTTAAGTATCCTACTACTTATAATCTATTACCTCCTCTTCTTATATAATTAACTCAGCTAGTATATAATAAGGAGGTAGAGCTAGATATTTAGCGACGCGACGCTCTATAAGAAAAGAACTAGTATTAATAGTTCTACAGTCTAACTATCTATCGTATTAAAGGTCTACTAAAACTACTAAAACTATATTAATCTTTTATAACTTATAGTCTAAATAAGTTTAGAGCTCTTATACGCCTATATATAATAAAGTCTAAATCCAATCTAAAGAAAACCTATTCTCCTATTATTACTCTTATTATAGCTAATACTTTCTACTTTAATATAAAGAGGAAAGAGAACGAGTTTTTCTCCACATCTCTATACGAAATTGAGCGGCTAATTAAAGATAAGTAAGCCCTAGAGCTAGAAGATAAAGCTGAAAACGAAGTACTAGTAAATCTCCGATTACTATCTAAATACTATAAGTATTAGAATATATTTAGTAAAACTATAGCTTATTAATTACTAGAATACTACTCTTACAATTATAAGATTATTCTTATAGAACCCCTCCTTAATAATTACAGCCCGTTATATAAATAGAATATTAAGGAGCTAGAAGTAACTAAGAAGTATATTATAGATAATTTATAGAATAGGTATATTAAGTAGAGTCTAAGCTCTTTTATATCTCCAATCCTATACGTTTATAAACCTAATAGTAACTTATATATCTATATAGATTATTATAAACTTAATACTCTTACCTATAAGAATATATATCCGATACTATATATAGATAAATTCCTATCTAGGCCTACTAAAGTAGTAATCTTTACTAAGTTTAATATTCGCGTAGTCTTTAATAAGATTAGAATAGATTCTAGTTCTAAAGAATATACTACCTTTTAGACTTAATATAGAACCTATAAGTATAAAATTCTACTTTTTAGATTATATAATAGCCTAGTAACTTACTAGTACTATATAAATAATATACTAATCAACTACCTAGATAACTTCTATATTACTTATCTAGACGATATTCTTATCTACTCTGAAGACGAGGTAATATACGCTATCTATATTAAGAAAGTTCTTAAGAGATTACGTTAAGTAGGGTTATAAGTTAATATTAAAAAGAGCGAATTTTATATTACCCGAACTAAATATCTTAGCTATATTCTCTTAAATAAAGGTCTTAAGGTTAATTTAGAGAAGGTAGAAGTACTACGCAACTAGCAGCTACCTACTACTATAATAGGTGTAAAATCCTTCTTAGGTTTTACTAGATTCTATTAATAGTTTGTACCGGAATTCTCGCGTATTATAAAGCTAATTATTATATTATAGAGCTCTATAACCCCTTTTATATAGATTTTAGAATGTAATATTACCTTTAAGAAATTAAAGTTAGCCCTATTAAGTATACCTACACTCTACTACTTTAACCCTACATTAGAAATAAAAATAGAAACTAATACCTCTAATAGAGTAGTTATAGGAGTACTATTACAGAAATATTCTAATAGAAAATAGTACTCTATAGTATTTTATAATAAAGTTCTATCCGGTTTAGAATTAAACTAGAAAATCTATAATAAGAAACTATTCGCAATTATTACTACATTTAAGTAATAGAGGGTAGAACTTACTTTAGTAGCTACTAGGACTCTAGTATATACCGATTATCACTTACTTAAATATTTTATAACTATAAAGGTACTTAATACTTGTTAAGTTTATTAAACTAAGGAATTAGCTTAATATTAGTTTCAAATCGAGTATACTCTAGGTAAGAATAATACTAGAGTAGATATCTTTAGTTATTATAAATAAGATATAGAAAACTTAAAAGCAGCTTAAACTAATAACTAGTTAAGAGTTTTATTCGAACCGTATTAACTTCACCCCTAAATTAATACCGAATTAGCCTAGTTCTATATTACCTAAATAACAACTTAAGCGGCTATACTAAACGTTATTAAAGGCTAGGAGTAGGTTATATTACTAGACTCTCTAGAGTTAATCGATATATTACTATAGAAAAACCGAGCCTCCTTCGCGCAGGAACGTATACTTCTACCCTATAAGTATTAGATAGAGAACGGACTACTCCTCTATAATAATCGCTTATATATTCTATTAGATTCAGGCCTTTATATACGACTTATATAAGAGGCTTACAACTAAATATCTTCCGCATACTTAAGCGCTACTAAAACCTATTAGTTACTATCCTAGAAGTACTACTAGAAGGGTATAAAAGTTACTTATAAACGATATATATAGAATTATATTCTATACTATAAAATTTATCTAATATAAACCCGAACCCTAGATTTTATCTAACTACTTCCTATACTAAATTAACTAATATAGTATCTATATATTAACTTTAAGAATTTCCCTATAGATAAGTCTAGATATAATTAGATTATAGTAGTAATCAATCGCCTATTTAAACAAGCTGTATCTATTCTCTACTATTATATAATTAACGCAAGGGGAATAGCCAAATTATTTATTTAATAGGTATACTGCTTTAGCTATATACCCGAAACTATTATTTTAGACTAAGGACCTTAGTTTATATCTAGTTTCTAGTCCGAATTCTGCTGTATCTTAAACGTAAAGATTAAACTATCTACTACTTATTATAAAGAAACTAATAGATAGACGGAAATTATAAACAAGTATATTAATTAGAGACTGCGTCCTTTCGTATTCTTCTACTAGAACAACTAGAACTCTCTATTACCTATAATCGACTAAATATAAGCGACTCTACCCTATATAACTATTAGAATATTTCTATATTAGATCCTATATAGATTTAAGCCCTATTAGAGTTAGAATTAAAAATATTCTATTAATCCTATTACTGCGATAGATAAATTAAATTGTAAGAACGCTCTAGCTCTAGTAACTTATATATATACAGCCTAGGAAACTGTAAAGGCTAATATTAAGAAAGTTTAGAATCGTATATAATCCGTTATTAACTATTACTAGTAACCGATTAATTAGTAGATTAGTAATATAGTCTACTTAAATACTAAGAACCTCGCGGTCTAAAAACTAAGCCGAAAGCTATCCGATTAATAGAAGGGCCCCTTTAAAGTACTAGAGTAGGTTAGAAACTTATACTACTTATAGCTACTCTTAGGATCGAGTATATATAATATCTTCGTACTAAACCTACTATATAAAAACCCCTAAGACCTTCTACTTAGATAAAAAGCTCCGAAACCACCCGCTATCACTATTAATAGAGTAGAAGAGTAGGAGGTTAAAGAAATACTAGCTAATAAGTTATATTATAAGACCCTTAAATACTGTATAAAATAGGTAGAATATAATCCTAATCTAATTTAATATAAAGTTTTAAACTTTATAAGTTTACCTTATAAGTTAAAAGCTTTTTATAATAAGTATCCGAATCGCCTAAAACCCCTAAAAGCTCTAACTAAATAGATTAAGGTATATAAAAATAGTATAAAAAATATAGATTATCTAGTAAATAATAATATATAAGAGTTAAGTAGTAGATTTTTAAAAACTAAAGTATAGGCCTAAAATTACTCCTCTATAAAATCTAGAAGATCTAATAGTAGGCTATTAAATACCTTTCTAGTCCTCTCCTCCTCTACTCTTCTTTCTCTTTCTTCCTTTTAGACTCCCTTTAAACCTTTTCTACCTTATCTTTAACCGCCCGAGAGTGCTGTAATATCAGCTTAAAGGTTAGATACTAGAGCTTTTAGAGCTAAAACTCGATAGAGTAACTTAGTATCTTAGTAGAATAAAGTTACCTAGATATTAACTATAAGAAGGCTATCTTCCTAACTTCTTATAACCTAGGCTATAAGCGCTAGGCTATAAGTAGACTCTAAAATAGCTTTAAAAGCTACCTTTTTATCCTTCTTATCCCCTATATATTAGACTGCTACTTATAGTTTAAGATAGCCTTAGAGGACTAGAAACTCCTCCTTATAGTAGGAGGGGATCTATAAGTATATTAGTAATAAGTACTCTACTAATATTAGATACGATTTATATAGGGTTGTACTTTTTATTTTACAAGGTATAATACTCGCATTTTTTTAATCTTAGGGACTAAAAGGAAAATATTATATACTACCCGCGGGCGAGCATATATATAGCCTAAAAGTAGATAATTTAGAAGACCTTTAAAGAGGCTCTAAAAGGCGGGCGGAGTAGTATATTAATTAATTTTTTTCTATAAGGTATTAGTAATACTTTAATAATTAACGGTTCTAGAGATATATAATAATATATACGGAGCAGATATTATTATTTAGTTAAAAAAGCTTAGTTAATAGTAATCTAGTAATATACTAAGACTAGTAAACGCTTGTTACTATACACGATAAAATTGCAATATTAATAAACTATTATAATAGTAGTTACTAGCTAATATATAGGTTAATTATACTTACTATAAAAACCTTACTTAATATTATATTAATA
>ML986654.1:137144-226845 GCA_010094045.1 Lojkania enalia
TAGAATAATCGCGCAAGTTATAAATTACTATTATATTACTTAGTTGTTAAGCTATACGTATATAAAGGTTAAAAAAGTTAATAGGGTAGACTACTCGCTTATATAAGCCGCTCGCTTATAAGGTATATTATATACTAGATTAAAATAGAAAAACTTTTAGGTTAAGAGTTTAGAGGGGAAAAGTAGTATTATAGATACTCTTATAAAAATCTCTATACTAGACTTAATTAAGACTTAGAACTCTATATAGTTAGAAGAATAAGACTAATATAAAATATATAATATACTTAGTTATTTAGTTAATTAAGTAATTAAATATACTTAGTTACTTAGTTAACTAAGTAAGAAGAAATAATAAGAGAACTAAATTATATTTAATAATTTTATAATTCTAACTTTTATAGCTCTTTATAATTAATTTAAATATCTTTTATATACTCTACTTATATACTTCTATTATAAGTCTATAAGAATTATCCCTTATAGTATATAATCGCTCTTAGTTATTACTCTATCCTATATCTAACTAATTAGAGGCTGTTATATATCTATTTAATATAGATAAATATATATATTTAATTCTATATCTATAATAGATATAAATAACTTTTTAGATTATATATCTAGTAAGTTTTCTATAAAATATTTCTACTATAACTATCTTATTCTACTCGTCTAGATCTAGTATTATACTTAAATTAGAACTGCGAGATATAGAGAAGATATTTTATAATAGAATTCTACCTTCTACTTACTATAACTTACTCTTTAAATTATTATCTACCTTTAGTCTAATTCGGTATAAAATCTATTATAGATATTTAATATAGAAGTTAAGTCTAGTAAGAAGTAGAGTTAAGAGTTTTTTTAAGCCCTCTACAACTTTTCGCTAGTTAGAATAGAATTATATCTATTACTACTTCTAGTATTACGAACAATATTTTACTAACTATATCTTAGCTTAGAATATTATATTGTCCTAATAACTCTCTATAAAGTATTAGAGCAGATAAGGTAGACTATATTAATTCTATCTATAAAGTATTAGGGCTATATATACTATCTATCCTAGGTATTATATAATATCAGGGTAAGTCCTTAATAGGGATCGTGCTATATATATAACCTTACACTCTCTCTACTAACCATTTAGGAGTAAAGAGTAAATTTAAGTCTAGAGACGTTATTATTAACGCGGATTATAGTCTCCAGACCTTTATATAGTTATACTACCTCCTTCTTGGTTTTAAAGCTTCTAATTTCTCCCAAATTTCTCCTGTCGCTAAATCAGCTTTTTATCCTCGCGAAACCTATCCGCAAATATTAACTCGTCTATCCAACTCCAACCCTCTCTATACCTATATATATAACGATGGCTTAACGGGAACAGATAGATTATCATACCCGTGTAGCACCGGTAACGGGGTTTGACTCCAACATATAGCTCGCATTTAGAGCATCCGATAGCCCAAATTCTCGCTTATAAAACAGCTTATAAGCCCCGTCTTTATGCACAAGTTCGTTTACCTTTATTACCGTAATATCGCCTTTCGCGAAATCAAGTTCCATTGCTAGGTGTGCCTTAAGCTTATATTTCTCTCATACGTCCGCCGAAAATTCTTCCGAGTCCAACTCAGAACCTTCTCGCTCCCCGCTTTTCAGAAAAAAAACAGGATCACCAAGTCAAGCAACGAAATGTCGACTAGACTGACTACCACTGTGCCAGCAATCGCACCAGATGATAGACTTTGCGAATTCTGCAAGACTCCTGAGGCTTCGAATACGGGCTTTTACTTCCGTGTACTAGAGAGTACACTTCTTAAGGTTGCTTCTACTCGTCTTTTAAGGCCGCTAGCACCAATGATTATTATCAATGCATCTACTTCCACATTCCATATGCCAGTGGTTATCCCTGGACAATTGTGTTAAGTGAGAGTAGATGCGTAGTCTAACTCTTTGATTCCAGTGGGTTTCAATGTTGTCCAGTGGCCTTGCAAGCTCGAGAATTCGGACATTTCGCTAGGCACACCGGTTGGTGTGTTGTCAGTATACGATGTCAGACCATAATCATTCGTTTCCTAGGTCCACAATAAGACGTTCCCCCAGAGACGATCGCTCATTTTACCTAGAATTATGCCTTGACCTTCAAAGTCCCGACCTGAATCATTATTCGAACTTCGAACTTAACGGCATCCTATCTCTGCGAGAAATAATGGATCGCGTAGCCGTCTGCTCCGTTGCACATCTCTGAATGTCCCAATTCCCTAAAAGACGAACCGCCATACCATGTATATGTTCGGTAATGTAGAAGTCGGCGACAACAGCATCAGTCCCGCAAAGAAGAGGTCTTGTTAATGAGTACGAATTTCCTGCAAGGTAGCAGTTTTGTAACCAATTGGTATCTTCCGATATTGCTTATAGTCCACGTATTGATTCATGGCTGCTATGGCTACTTTAATAAATGAGTGGGCGGCCGTAGTAGTTTCTGTAAAACGTGGGATTCATCGAAAAAGAATGGCAGTGGTTAGGGATAATGACCGCTGTGTATAAACTCTGTCGCCAACACAGAACCCCCCAAAAAATTGACGTATTGCAGAAACGTATCAATGAACAGATCTAATTCGTCGCTCATAGTGCAGGTATATTCTCGCTCGAGTTGTTAAAGACAATTAATCCCTTTCCCCATAAAATGCCGCCTCATCGTCGCCGTGAGACACTTGATGAATACACACGCACCCAGAAGACCCATCCCTCCCGCTTCACCATGTTTGCTATTACATAAATCTCAGTATCCTCGAAAGTTTACATATACTCATCACGTTGCTGCAGCGAATCTACATACAAAACACTGATAACGTTTGCGCCGAGTTCTTAGTGAGCAGAGCAACTACTTCACATTATGTGCCACTCGTAAGAATATCAATATCGGCTCTATACAGACTTTCGTGATAGTAAAGGGCTTCGGCAGATGTCGTGAGGGATAAGCAACGAAGCGTTGGAATTACGGTACCAGCTGCCTTCGACGAAAGATTGGTTGCCAACGTTGGTAAAGAAGTTGGAGCCGTTAACGTGGATAGGAGATATTACGGAAACAAATTTACAAACCAACAAGGCATATGTTGTAAACCATGCGCTGTACCATTTACGTCTTAATCTTAACGGGCGTACTAGGAGTAACCCGTGGTTAGTCAAAATTGACCTTGAAAACAACACCTAAATCTTATCTAAAATAAAGTGAAAGAGTTTAAGTTCATTCTTACAAAATTAAGAATGCGGAATGCAAGGTATTGGACGCTGGGCGTCTAAAATTCCGACAATATGGCCTAAATTACGCCCGGTATACTAAATTTAGCTTGCCCTATAGTTAAGTACTGTAAAGTGTCAGGATAGATAAGGAGGAGAACTGTGTTGATTCATATCTATATAGGATCAAGGCTATTTATACTGTTTGTTATAGGTATCACATAATATTAGGGCTAATCCATAATAGGGATCGTGCGATACATATAACCTTCCAAGTACCAATAGGCTTTCCACTAGCGTGACGTGGATTTTATTATGCGCTTTAACTATCAGATAGCTAAGTTGAAAATAGACTTTAAACGGAGCCTAAATACATCAAGTAGTTGGCGCAGTTTTGCCAAGCATTTGGAGCCCTAATTGTCGAAACCGGATTAAGAACTTTCCCAGGGGACTGATTTTGTTAATAAGTCTTCCGGCCTTATACCTACTTGTGATTATGATGGGTAAATAGGTGCCTGATTGGTCTGGCGTATACTGCTGACTGTGAGTAATCCTTTTGACTTTTGCGATAGATATGTCTCAGTTGTAGACCGTGAGAGTGGTGCAAGAATCAGAAGCATGGAATTAAGCCAATCGGTTGCACTCGGATAAAAGATTGGAAAGATAGGTGAATAAAGAAATAGAGCAATGGTTTATTGGCTTGATAAAGCAAAACGAGGCACAAACAAAGTGCCATCCAATCCAAACTCAGACGCCACGCAGCATCGATGAATACCTTCCTTATTGCCACTTAACTTTTCACAACCAAACCCCCAACAAAAACCATCGCGTAATGCCTCAGGGACAGCTTGCTGTTTTCCTTGACTACTATACTACCGAGCCTAATAGAAGGTAAGCAAGGAGAGGTCAAGCGTAAAGGAAAGGGACATGATTACACTTGATATTCCACTCACATCAAGCAAAGGAGAATTGAGATTGCAGTCACAAATAATCTCTCGGTGCTAGTTGGCTTCAGCGCTTTGGCGGCGCTTACAACTTCCATCCCGCAGCAGGAAGATTTGCCATATGACACGTTGTTCGCTGTCGCTGCGACCTGAAAAACGGAGCCATTAAAATTCCCGAAGTTGTAGTAATCAACAAGCAACCAGTTGGGAGGCCTGCCCCATATCTTAGTACAATCTTGGACATTAAGACCTAGACTGCTATTTCCGGAAATTGCATTTACCCGGGTGAGCTCTGTATACACAGGTATAAGGATAGGGCCGGTCAAGCCATTCAAAGAGAACTCAACATTAAGATTGTGATTGAGCATGAACATCTTGTTGCGGGACACCTCTTCGGCCTCATTTGGAGGTCGTTGCTGGATGCATGGAAAGGTTGGATTGGTCGGCGAAAAAGGGGTTTGCCACTGGTATGAAAATTCGTTAAGCAGCCATGGAACCTCAGTCTGATTCGCTAGATAGTCCAGCATTACCACCACGCGCTTATTCTGAATGATCATCTCTGACAACGTGGGCCACTGATCTAGAGTTAGGGTACTATTCCCCGGTACGTAGAGATAGGGCAGCATTTCAGCTCGCTCGAAGGGTTGGATATAGCTTTTTGGTGAAACGCGATCATCATTGCCCATCATAATTGCGATTACTTCGTACGGATGAGTAGCGAGCCAGCTAGATACGGCCTGGAGGTAGGACTCGAGTGTGCCTGCGTCGAGGAGGTCGCAGGATGTGTGACACAGCCTCAACGTCCCGTTCGGCATATGAGTTTGGAATTGCACTGTAGCGTGTCAGCAAACTTTAAGGAAGATTATTGAGAGCTTGGACATACAACCACGGATGCCATCAGCCAGCTGCGTCAAAACGTGCAGCTTCTGATTGCTCGCAATATTGCCAGGGACAACAAACGGGCTGTTGTGTGCCACCACCATCGACACATTGCTGAATCTTCGGTTGCAGTATTCAATATATCCATTACAGGGCCTTTCTTTGGTAGGGTGGAGACGAGTAGGCGTAAGATCCGTTGAGGTTGGAGGATTCAACATGGCACTAGAAGGCGCGAGTCCAGTGATGCCAATCAACAGCCCACTCGCTGACGTAGATGGTCTTGTAGCGAATAGGCGTTCCAAGTGGTCATATATTGTTGGCATGCCATTTTTTTCCTTCGAGACAGAGCTTTTCATAGGGTAGAGTCGACTGTTAGTAATCGCGGTACTGACCGGCTCCGAAACGGTCCGTCCAAGTACAAGCGGTGCGAGGAAGAATATTAAAGCAAGAGAAAAGGTTCCAGGATACATAGATACGTGTGTGGAGTGGAAAGTAACGATCGAATAATCGTTCCGAGTCGGAAAGAGATAATGACTCGGAACTAACGCTCATTGATGATAATGTGGGATTATGTTCTCCTTTGGCCGGACTAAGACAGTTAAGTGTTTGAATCAGAGTCGAGCATCCTAAAGGTCATCTTGTTCTGATCAGAAATCTTGGAAAGAGTGATGATGGCATGTAGAACCCGAGGGCAGCTTCCGGATTGCCCGAGACAACGCAATCATTGCAATGATGCCACAAAGCGATGAAGACGAGAAGCATAAAACAAGGTCTAGCCATAGACGAAAGAAAAGCTTTAGCTAGTAGTATTCACAACAGCAGGTAAGAGAGATTGTGAGTTCTACGATCCAGGTGCTTTCGAACAACCCCTACAAGCCGCATTAATACGGCACGATAGGTCATTATTAAATTTGTCGGTACCATGTAAGGAGAAATATCAGCCTGGATCTAGTGAAATGGAGAGATATATGCAATGAATACTGACAGGCAAAACTAAGCTGAAAAGAAATCTGCATCATACGGGTATAGATGGCAAGCAGGCAGCATCCATTTAATGTTTTCGCATGCGATGAAGACACTAAGCCTTCACTGAGCGCGACTTCAAAGCAAAATTGTTTCTTCAACGCCAAGTTGTGGAAATCCAGATATTGCAAATGAATACAGTCCCAACAATTTCATATTTCCTTGGCTTTGCACCCATATTGTTCTAATTTACTAAGTATATCATTAATTCAACTACGTGTTCGTTCTTTAATATCCCATTACGTCAAGACCCATTCGCATCCATCAAAACCGCCCGCAGCTCTAACTTCCACTGATACAGGCCTCTCTCCATTGAAGAGCTCATCAAATATATTACTCCTTCCTGTCAAGTTCGAATTTCCTTACCGCATCATACTCTGCTTCAAACGAAAACCCTCTTTACGTTGACCTTCACACAAGATGGGTTCTGCGGCTTTCCTTCGCCGAGAACCCAGGATAGGGTTACATATGTATAACCAGCATAGTAAGTTGTGCAGCTATACCACCTATAATAGGCTCTGTACTCACCCGAGACTGGTGGGTTAACCGTATCGACGACGTAATTCTGAATGTTCAAGAAGTCGTTTGAATCGAAGCTGACGACAGCCGCGCGGTCCGTACTTGGCCAGAAAAGAGGCAAAGCAACGTTTGACGTTGGATTGATATCCAAACCCATTGCTTCCGAGACATTGAAGTTGCCGCCGCGGAGGAGATAAGTGAGGTATCCCGGTGCTCCGAGGGAAGCGTTTGGTGTAACAACAGTGTCTGATGTGTTGAAGTGAAAAACAGTGGCTGGAATTGGATCTGGTTTCGAAGTAGAATTGCTATTTGACAAGCACAAGCTCTCAATGGCAGCACCTTCGTGGCAGGCAGACAGAGTATCTCCATCAATAGTTTGGTCTTTGGAGACGATGGCCAAGTTGAAAGGGTTCGATTCCTGATCGTATTGAGCGATAGTAGAGGCCGCAAAGGCGAAAACGAGAGTGGATAGTGCGAGCTTCATATCGACGTTGGCTCTAAAGATATGTGAGAAGCGATCGACTATATTAGGCGATGATATGAATATTAGAACCGAGCACTGTGCTGTAAACTGCAAAACATTTGTTGATAGAACATTTGCAACGGGTCTCCAGCCCTTATATATCTTTTCGTACCCCCCCTCACGGATCCATATCGATTAAGCTCTTTTGATAATCGTGGTTTTCGGTCACAAGTCAAACGCTGATCATTCCACTTATGACGCAGCGTGTAACGATTCTTGATTTAAGCGAATCACATCTTCCAGATTAATTGTTAGAACTCGTATTCTTCCCCGAACATTGCCCTATCTAGCGACCAGTCTCTTGAATAGGAAAACCATAGATCGTCGAGATGCATTGGCTTCCTTGTATGCTGGATGCCAGAACAAGCTTTTGACGGAGCGCCGCACCCGCTTCTCTCCAGGGTTCCTGATGGGGTGTTATTTCTCCAGAATTATCGATAGAATTTCGATAGTTAGGGTGGTGTTATATTGGAATATCGGAGCATCCAAAGTGACAGCGCAGAGCGTTGCATTTGACTGTTTCAATATTTCTTTCTAGCTATAATCCGAGTCGCTATGACTATCGAACCCTCGCCGACTTACCCATCTCCTGCTGCGTCGAGCAAATGTGCTCCAGTCTATTTGTTTTGTAATACTGAGTCTATATTCTCCGGTGGAAATATTAATTATCCATGGACCTTACAAAGCCTTTGCGGATGTACCTAAAAGCAAACGGAGTTCACCTGACTTCTCCATCGCCAGCATAAGCTAGTACAATGCTTTAGCTATGGTATAAATCCTCTTAGTCATCCTTTGCACGCTGCCGCAGTTCACCGTGAATGTTGCTGCCGATTACCGACGGTGCCGAGATTGCATTCCCCCAGCTTCCATTTTTGCCGTCATTCCCGATGTCCAATAGTTCACTAATGGTATTCCCTTGTATCCTCCACCACGCGATCCAGCTAATCCAACAAAAGATAACGTCCCATCCCACGCTACTCACTGCGGGATGCTCAAATATCGCCTCCAATATCCCCCAGAACCCGGCATAACGGTAGGCAACAATGGTTACCTTGAGCCACAGCATCGCTCCACCGAATATAGTGGTAACCCAAGCGTATTTATAAATATGGCTTGCGAAGTCAACACCCTCGTCCGTGGAGTACTTTGTGGGTAGCACGAGGCGGGCGAAGGGAAGTATCAATAATGCGACATGCGGCGTCAGGAGAATGGGCATAAATTCCCACGTATGCCAGTAGTATTCGTCTGCCAGCAAATACGCCGACCATTGGGTTGCCAAAATGGCCACAAAGTTGAACAGCCAGGGACCGAGCCATTTCCTCCTTACAACTCCGCTTGTGGATGGAGATGGAGGAGGTGGTGGGCTTAGGATAAGTGCGAGTAAGAATAGGTTCGTTGCGAAACTAATCGCGACAATCTGGCCGAGGAGCATGAACGCCCATGTATGCTTGATTCTTCTTGGTAGACCTATAGAGATGAGTCCCACCATTCGAACGTTATTATGGAATGAACGCAATACCTTTTTGTTCCAAATTCAACCCCAAAGCAGACGCGAAGAAGAATATTTGATGGCTCCACCAGTAGCGTGCATTTCCAATAATTACAATCTCCCATGCTTCCTTGAACAAAGAGGTGTGCTTCAGCCAAAGCCCCCAATGCCGACGCTTTACATCCAGGTCATAGTATGATCGCCACGTCAACCACGTACTGTAGGACAACCTGAAATACTGGATCATATGGTACCATGTAGTTGCCACGCTAGCAAAGGCGAGAAATGTAAAGAGTAGCACATACTTCCTTTGCGGCTTTCGTGCGGTGGTTGATTTGGAGAGTACTACGTAGCTCTTCCACAATTTGTGGACGATAAACACAGTCAGCGAAAAGCAGAGAGTCAAATATGAGATAAATATTAAGATTGGCCGGGTATTGGTGTCCTCACCGGCCGGTACTGGTCTCTTCACCATGAATGATTGAGGAACGTGGTCGTACGAGTATCCTGGCGGAATCGTGCCTGGAGGGGCCATGAGGACGCAGAACGAGACTGGAGTGAGTATTCATACTCAGGGAGGCACAGCTATGTATTTTAACAGAAATCCTACACGTCGAAACGTGTTCATTGCGGGCCAACGGGTGAATCCAAAGGCTCATTGCAAATTGATAGATATTAATGTCCGTGCGCGACCACGTGGATATCCGCTTGCCTCAAACAGTTAGCGCTTCCCACAACCGCCAAGGCCCCGCCGATCTTGAAGGTTCTAGCACTATTCTTGCGTTTCGATCGTTTTCGCCTTTGTTCTTGTTTATACTTCAAAACCCCATCCGTTTACCCAGTATAGACCTATTCTATAGCGACTTCCTCACTGCCAGAGGTTGTGGCTATCGTGAGTGCCAAAATCGGGCAAGCTGTCTGATGATGTCAAGATCACGGACCATCTGCACCCATACTTCCTCCTGACCCTACACGTCCTCTGCTTGCCCATATTCCATCCGACATAGTTCGTTTCGCTTAATAAATCATCATTGGAGCTTCCTTTCGCTGCTAGAAATGACCGATATACCGAATAACGGCCTAGAACAGGATGTTCAACATGCCAGGGTCTTGTCTCGCCACCTAGATCCTGGTTTCTCTGCAGACTTCGACGGCACCACTCTAGAGGATGAGGAACAAGGCAGATCATCTAAATCAGCACCTGAAAATGTAGAATCATCGCTTCGACTGCAAGGAGGGGATATCCACAGAGATATGTACAAGATTAACGCAAGATCAAAGCGAGTCAAGCTCCACCAGCGAGCGGCAACCTTCTCGCATCCTATCGAACGTACGGAAGCCGATCATGAGGGACTACCTGTGTCTGAGCAATTGGTCCCTGGTGGCTTCCGAAGGCAATTTCTGGAGAGGCAAAGTCGGAAAGTGTCCTTTATCGCGGCTCCTGTCACCCGCAACTTCATATCCTTCCTCGAGCTGTATGGTAACTTTGCTGGAGAGGACCTTGCCGAATCCGAGGATGAGGTGATTGAAGTCGAAGGAGAAGAAGAAGAGCCCACTGAACGAAGACCACTCCTCGGGCGACGTAAGAGTTCCCGAGTGCGAGCTAAGGGCGATGCGTCGAACGTCAAATCGTTCTTCACTCTTCTGAAAGCATTCATCGGCACCGGTATAATGTTTCTACCTAAGGCTTTTAAGAACGGGGGGATACTGTTCTCTTCTCTTACCCTTGTTACTGTGTCTCTAGTAACCTGTCTATGCTTCTCCTTGCTTCTCAAGTGTAGGCAGCGATATGGGGGCGGGTATGGGGAAATCGGAGAAGCTATCGGTGGGCACAGACTTAGAGGGCTAGTTCTTGTCTCAATTACGATTTCGCAACTTGGATTTGTCTGTGCGGGCATCATTTTTGTGGCAGACAACCTATTCTCATTCCTGGACGCTCTCACACCCAAGGCGACTACTCCGCTCTCCACTAACATCCTCATTGGTATTCAGTTACTTCTAATTATCCCGCTAGCATTCATTAGGAATATCTCAAAATTGGGTCCCGTAGCTCTACTCGCAGATGTATTCATCTTAATTGGCCTCACATATATCTATTGGTATGACGTCGCAAGCATTATTCGAATAGGTGGCTTCAATCCCACGATCCGTCTCTTCAATCCTCACGACTACACCCTTACCATCGGCTCCGCCATTTTTACCTTTGAGGGAATTGGCCTTATCCTTCCAATCCAGTCTAGC
Organism: Lojkania enalia; assembly: GCA_010094045.1. Taxonomy (NCBI): domain Eukaryota; kingdom Fungi; phylum Ascomycota; class Dothideomycetes; order Pleosporales; genus Lojkania; species Lojkania enalia. The sequence goes on from ML986654.1 coordinate 148,006, forward strand.
ATGAGGCACCCTCAACATTTCAACAAACTTCTCTATCTAGTCATGTTCATCATTACAGTCATTTTCACATCGGTTGGATTCCTATGCTATGGAACTTTCGGTGACCGCGTCAGTGTCGAGATTATTACCAACTTTCCGCAGACCAGTAAGCTAGTGAATGCTGTCCAATTTTTGTATTCACTAGCTGTTTTGGTCGGAACACCGGTTCAGCTCTTCCCTGCAATTAGGATCATCGAAACTAAATTGTTTGGCCCTCGATCTGGAAAACGAGACGCATCAACAAAATGGAAGAAGAATGTCTTTCGCACCCTCCTTGTCCTCCTCTGCGGTGGTATCTCAGCGCTGGGCGCCAGTGACTTGGACAAGTTTGTCGCGCTTATCGGGAGTTTCGCTTGCGTTCCCTTGGTGTATATTTACCCGGCGTGGTTGCACTGGAAGGGAGTTGCGGAAACGAGGGCAGAGAAGATTGGCGATGTGGTGATGATGGTGATTGGGTTGGTAGCTTGCGTTTACACGACTTGCATTACTATTGCTCGCTGGGCGGAGTGATGACGGACAACATTGGTAAATGAAGAGTATGCAGATTGAGGGGTGCACAGACAACAACGCGAGGTTATGTCTTTGCATTGCTAAAAGCTTGGGTCGAGGACGTCACTCATTTATGCATAGAAACGGACACATTTGTGGCGCTTTGAAGCGTTCTAGTTAGGTCTAAAATATCCATTTGTTCACCATTGAATTTTGTAAAACATCTTAGCAGGCTTCCCCATATTCACCCACTTTTTACCATATCCCCACGTAGAGAGCCTCCTGCATCCCCACTTTTCCAGTCAGTGGACTTCAAATCCCTATTCAACCTAATATGCACCGATATTATTGACCTCATGTTCACGGCGTGTTCTCGTGGTTTGCTAACGCAGTACAGGCGATAATTGCGGCTGGGCGCGTGGGACGGCGAATGCAGGTACAATTACAGTATTAGGCGCTGCAAGAACCTCCAAATCTTCATAGGAAATATCCATTACTGTCCACACTGCAGCTACATTTCCTCTTCGTATACTATATTCTTGAGACGCTCTTTAGACTTAAGTAGACTTCCTTATGTGGTCTAAAACCGAGCTAAATAAGTCTTACGATTGGGCAATTAGGGTATAGACCCGAAAATGCCCATGAAATCATCGTAACCCTAACAGATACTTTGATTAGTCGCCTCCAATTTCGCTTCCGTCAGCCTCGACGCCCTTCGCCTTGCGGTTGAAACATTTAGCGGAAGTAACATAGTAATATTAGTAGAATTACGCGAGACTTTGCAAGTTGACATTAACCCAGTTGAATCTAGGCCATCAAAAAGATTGGAGGGTGTCCTATCATTGCTACTCTGCTGAGACCATATCCAGAAGTGGCTATTTTCCGCCGCTTTACAACACTCAATGCAAGGAACCTTCTCTATTTGCATGCAGAAATCACTAACCTCGAAAAGTAGCTTAAGGATGTGGAGAAGGCAAATTTAGAACCAGGCCATCCGGACAGATCGATCTATTCCCTGGACCGGATAACCCTTGCAGAGCCGAGTGAAGCACTCAGTCGGGATGATACGCAATGGAAAGTACTTCTTCGCTTACAGCAAAGGCTTTATGAATAAAGTAACCCTATTTATTTCTGTGAGTTTGTAGAGCCTTGATCATTAATTAATAAGACACCGCGTTACTTGAACAATTATAAACGTCTAAGTTAAGCTTACCAAACCTTTACGACTTGCGTTTGCTAGTCAACTATATAAAGACGCCATGAATGAGAAATATAGATCTTCCGGAATCATCATCTCTCCGCCTAAATAAGAGTGGTAATTAGGTGTCTAAAGCGAGGATAGTTATAACGACTAATTGGTATCATAATCTCATTGGTAAGAAATGTAATGTATCTCTCTATTTAGGATACGAAATTAGACCTGCGATGGAAACTAAAAAACCAGGAATATATTTCATACAGAGTGGTGTACTTTTATGCTAGACTAAAGCACATCTCTAGGCTTCTTATGGCCACCGTTACTTTAACATTGTAAGGTTATATGTATGGCACGATCCTTATTAAGGACTAGCCCTGAAACCATGTGAAAACGGGATAGACAGTATAAGCCAGGATATAGTCTCATTTATACTGTCTATCCCGGTATCACATGGTTTCAGGGCTAGTCCTTAGTGGAGGTCGTGCCATACATATAATCTTACATTATATAGAGCACTCAGTTCAGAGCTGAGCAAAGAAGGAGTCACGTCCAAGTCCATCCCATGTCGACTTCAGCCAACACTAAACCTCTTCCGGCCCTGATCCTGATGAAGATATCGCCATTTAGCGTTGATAAGGCATTTCCTACGGCAATCGCACTGATTTTTTAGTGCCGTCACTAACTTGCATACTAGTAAGTTAGGAAGACCTAGCCTAGATAACTCGAAAGAACAGTACATACTAATTCGCTCAAAAAGTTCCAGGTACCAATTATCTCAGTTAGCTCCCCATCTCCCTTTATCCACAATACAAGAATGATCCCGTCATCAAACGTCTAGGTACAGAGGCTAGGCTCACTAATCCAAGTAACAAAACCCACACTCCGCATCACCAGCATGTACTTCGGTGTAAAAGAAAAGTTTCCAGATGTCCACACCCTTCTATTCTATTGCGCAAACATCTTAGTACCAACCATCTTCAGAGTACTATACGTTGTCAACTCAATCCTTGATCCTAACCTCAGTGCTAACGGTAGCCATTAAGTGCTGTGTCATGTCGGGCGTCGATGCACTGATTCTCCATCCGTAGCTAGAACTTCTCCACGGCTACCCCCGCCGTACGTATCAAGTATAATGACCTTTAAACCAAAACCACGGTACCTTCCAAGATATCCTTAGACCATCCATTTAGAACAGAACCCATAAGCCCTGGTCTCCCTTACTCAAGTCAAGTTTCCGAAAAGCCAAAATCCTTCCTTCCCCCCTCCCCCAAAAAACCTTTAGAGGTATCACTTTAGAAAACCACCCCCCCCCCCCCCCCAATTAACCAAAAAAAAAAGCGCGTACTCGCCAAAACCGTAACAGTAATGTAGTATCTGCTTCTATAGTACTAACGGCCTAAATTTATCCAATCCATCCCAACCTAACACCCCTATACAAAGAGCTGCCGACCCACACCCATCCCACGACGACACATCAAAATATCACCATAGCATTATCACAATAACGAAAACAAGAGTTCAACAATGTGAAATAATAATATATTATCATTAATCCCTATTCAAAGGAGGCAAATACAATCCACGGACTGTATTATCCCTCATCGCCATTCCAACTCTTTCAGATACCCTAACTATCCATCCATTCCAGTTCCAAAAAAAAAGGCCCATACATATGATAGTCCCCCACCTAACCAGAAACCCAACTGCAAGGAAATCAAAATTATGTTGAGAAAAGCGCAGGGGTATCAAACCGCTGGAAAGGAGAAACGAAACACGAAAAAAAAAGAAAAAAATAAAATAAAATAAAATTTGGGATGTCTCGTAGCGTTGACGCAAGGAAATTCATACAAAGACACCGCAAACACCACAAACACCGCATACTACATATGGGGATAGGAGCAGAGAAAACGCATAACCATCATCTCAAACAGCAGAATAATTATAATCCCGCAACCCCCCCAAACTACCCCAAGCAGCCAGCACGTCCTCGCTAACACTACACCTCGAGCCCGCAGAGCCTAGGCCCACGCTCTCCCTCCTCGCGCTGCTGATGCTGGGCGTGCTCCCACGACTGACTACGCTCGTCCTCACACCGACACCAGCGCTGGCACCCGCGCTTACGATCCGGCTACCCCTCTTCTCTACCTTCGTGCTAGCCGGAGAACCCGATCGGAAGCTTGCGAGGCTGTTCTCGCTGTTCTTCGATCTGACCTGTCCATTCAACGTAGACAGCGTCAAAGTGCTCGTCCTACGGGTGCTCCTGATCGGGATCCTCGGGATCTCGACGCCCGGTGGGGCCATAAACGGTGAAGCGTCAGAGGTGGGCGTCAGGTCGTTGTTGGTGGGACCCGAGGTGGCTGACAAGGAAGCGAGACTACTGAGGGATTGCTTGGCGGGAGGGATTACGGCCACGTTTGCGCCACTAGATGCCGTACGACGGCGCTGGTGGGCGCTCATCATGCTCTCATGCGATGATGAAGGTTTTATGCTGCCACTTGGCGGGTCGATTATCCCAGTTTCGAGTACAGCGACTTCGTCCTCACCGTCACATGATGGCTCGCTACTTGCAACTTTGACACTCACGTCGGCCTCGCCCGATCGCAGACCGGGCGTAATGGGCGAGGGTAATGGGGACGCGTGGTCGGTTGTGGTGGGAGACGCAACGCTGGCCGTTGTTGGTGTTGGTTCCGGGGATGGGAATGGATCGAGTTGAGAGAATTCGGGCGGTGGAGGGAGCTGGTGCGCAAGGACTGGGCGGCTGTGTGGGGAAACGCGAGAGGATTCGAGATCCGCAGGAGTACGAGAATCACATGATGAGCTATCACGTAAGATGCTAGTTCCAATGCTAGAATCCTGGGCCGGATGCTTAGGCCGACCTCGTGAAGGAATAGGAAGAAGAAATGGTGTTGTGGAACTCGCAGCTGATCTGCGGGACGAAGCAGTCATGACTTGTGCGGGACTGGCTGACGGAGTCTCCATTGAGAGGAAGGCGGATGTTCGAGGGGAACGACCTTCAGGTGGAGTCTTTTGTCGATGTTGTTCCTGCATCATTGCCTTTTTGAATCCCTCTGAAAAGCTATGCTTGGCCATGGTGGCTCGTTTCTGGCGCATCATTTCCAACAGTGCCTCCTCTTCTGCCGTCACTGCCATGAGCTTGTGCTGCTCGGTTCGCGGACGCGGCTCGCTCTGGGCGCTGTAGATGCTGCTCGAAGTGGGAGACAAAGGACGATGGCCTGATGTCTTCGGCCTAAATTGCTCATTCTCAAGTATTGTAGATGGCTGTCTGAAGTGGCTTGACCTCCTGTCTTGACTCGACCTCCTGCTCCCGGTCCCGGTCCCTCTAGGGAAATGTAGGTTTGGCGTGTATGGCTCGGGTGTATACATGACCTCGATTGTTGCCGCGTTTGTAGACGTAGACATCATGCTCATCTTGGACGCAGAAGGGGTCCGAGTTGGGAGTCGCGGTCGCATTTCGAATGCTTGGGCCCGACCAATGATGATTTCATCCTGATCATCCGTCCAGTCCAAGGTCTTTAGAACGTTGGGCCTATTTCTAGGCGGAGCCTCCCCTTCCGACTCGGATTCAGAAGACGATATGGACAGAACACTAGAATCTTGTAGGTTACTCCTCGACCACGTGGATTCCTTGGTTTTGTTAGAGCTCTGGCTTTGCATCGAGAATTGGCTTGGCGAATTGAGGCGATGTGCGAATAGCTCGTTGTGTGCGACCTGTTCCTTTCGCAACATATGGCCCCCATATTGAGGAGAACGCGTTTGTCCGGGTGTCATTTCAGAATTCTGTAGCCCCCTCCCCAAGGAACTCTTTCCAGAAGGGGCCACCTTCGATCCGTTAGCCTTCCGAGGTATGGGGGCGTGTATAGGGGTGGATTCCTCCTCGTAGTCCTCTTCGCTCTCTTCATCTAGACCCTCGAACCAGTGCTGTATTCCACGTGGAGGTCTTCGGACATTAATCTTGGCATTATCGTAGGTATCGCGCTTGTACATCCTAACTGGAGATGCCGGCCGTGCGGGTTGGGTTGGGGGAGCCTGCTGCTTCTTGGAGGCCTTTGTCAACTTTGCATGACCTCTGGGGTTGGGTACTGGGGTCGGCTCGCGTGTCATTGGACGAGGGAAGTAATCTGAGGTGGTTGACATTGCGCTTGGGGAGTTGACCATCTTGTTTGGCGAAAGGAGTGCTCCAGAGTGCTCGTTTATGTTGTTCGCTTTGGGCTTTGGGAAGAGCTTCGAGAGATCCAGCCGCGCTGGTTTACCCTTGCGCCCCTCCTTCTTGAACTCTTGTGAGGTTTGGTGTGACAAAGGGCTGGGCACATGGTGGTCGTAACCGTTTGTAGCTACTACAGATGATTGCCCTTTTCTGAGACCCCTATCTCGAATTGAGGAATCGGACGTCTGTTGAGAAACCGAGAGCGGGGACTGCTGGGGATCGTAGTAGGAGTGCATTGTCGAGTTCGAGGTTTGATGGTGAAGCCGTCTGCTAATCGAACTGCCATTTGAACCTCGCTTGCCATCGTTATGATACGCATTCCCCAGAATGTTCGATGACGGCCGAGACACCATGCCTGGCCGTTGTGGTGGGTACAATTGGCCGTTTTCCACTGCGGCTGAGTCGGTATATTCGGACCCAAAGCTTGCCTCCGACACCGTAATAGTCATGTACCCGGGGCTCTGCGGAAGCGATTGAAGCGACGACTGCGTGTTGGACGACAAACGACGTGGAGGGCCGGTTGTTCCAAGCACGCGCTGTGCCTTCGAATAAGTAGGCTTCTCACGATGCGTAGGCCATTCCGGGTCAAGATGCCTGGAGGACATAGGGGTTGTGTGGTCGGAAATGGTCTCGTCGATGTGGGTGTGCGACTTGCGGCCCGGGATGGGAAAAGAGAACTTGGGACCACGACTGCGACCCATGGTTTCAGCAAGGTCGAGCGACTACGGTTATGGCGCTCCGCTCTAGGACACGAGCGCGACTCAGCAAATGCAGGATATAAGAGGACTGATTCAGGGTACCTTTTTAGGCCAGGTAATATCTAAGCGCTCATATCGGGGCAATTGGCCACGACCAGTAGCAGCGGTGCGCCGATATTGTACTCGAACGGACCGGCGGGGTCGTCGAGGACATGTGCTTTCGAGTAGGCGACTCTGAGGTCGTCAACAGGGCGGGAGAGGAGGCTGATGCTGTGGATGGAGGGACAATGAGCGGGCGTTCAGTGTTGGAGGAAGCGTGGTCACCAATCTCTGTGCCCGCACACGCACGACTGGCCGAGCCTGCCGGTACCTGAATCTAGTTGCAGAGTTGCAGCGCCGTCAAGGGGGCTCCCGAAATGCCCTAATACATGGGGCGCATGAGCAGGAGACAGGACAAGCGCAGGTAGTGCAGCGGATAAGAAGCAGCAGCAATTTATCGGGGCATCTCTGAGAGGGCAGCGCGGGCCCTGGGGAGTTTTGGTGCAATCAGCAACACCGCTCCGAGATAATTGTTTCTTCTAACAACGGGGATTCTCTCCAGGACTGTTCTCTGCCGTCATCAGCAGACCGCGCAGAGCGTGTGTGTGCGTGCGTGGACAGGCGGCGGCCGGGGTATTAGGGTTTGGCACGCCGTGCTCGAAGCGGCCCAGGGGGAAAGGCAGCCGGCTCGTCCCCACCCGGATGGCCGTGGTTGGTGGTTGGCCTTTATGGCGGCGATCGTAGCCATGGTTGGATTCCACTTGCATGGCCGCGGCGGGAGCTGCTGCTGGCCCCAGGCCGCTGAAGCGCAGAGAGTGTGTATCGTTGCGGCAACCTCCGCTCTAGTTTAACTCTCACAGGGCGCACGACCTGCCAAATCCCCCATGGCGCCTCCGCTGCATGTGCCAGGCCAGGTGTGCGAGTGTACCGTATCCACCGACCGAGAAGGCAAACCAAACCCCCGCCCCAGCCCCGGCCCAGCCTGCTTCAGAGGATGTCGGACAGCATAACGTGCGTGCATGCGTGCCAGATCAGACCAGACCGCAGCTCCGATTCAGTCAGAATTCCTGCAGCGACGAGGACTGGACGCATATCGAGAGTCGTCGTGGTCGCACAGCAAAGCGGCAACATACTACTCCGCGTTCGGAAAGCCGTTATTGCGAATGTGTGAGCCATGGATAGACTATTCCATAGAGAAACTGGAACAAAAATGGATTGTCCACAAGCCACAGCATAAAATTCCAAGCCCGAGAATTCCCATGCCACGATTTGGTTAATTGTCCTCTCTCAATTCGATAAAGCGCGGCCGATCAGCAACGAACCAGCACGCCCGCCCGCGAAAATAATCTATGATTATCATCGACGCAAATCCTCCACTTGGCAAACCCAGCCTGCAAATCACCCTGTAAATCACCCAAAATTCCGGCTTCCCCTATAACCCATCATTTCTCCCCATCCCACAAAGCCATCCCTTCTTAAGACCCGACTCTCCGACCCCATTATGCAACGTCCAAAACCCACAGCCCCCCTCCCAAGCACCAATAGCTTCCCCCTTGGTCAAAACGGCATTCCCTTAGCTCGGCAACTGTTGCAAAAGGGGCGCCATAGCGCTTGAACACCTTGGAAGCCTTTAGTTTCTTCCAAGAGTTCAATAATATGTGCGTGACTCGCGTGGACCATGACTTGCAGCAGTTTCGGAACCCAAGGTGACGCCACCAAAATACGACGAATCAATAATCGGCGGGCTGGGCTTTGCTCATCATCTGTCTATCTATCTACAGATTGCTACCGTAAAGCCGAAGATAAAGCGAAAAGCAGTGGATTATTTAATTTCCTTCCAAGTAATACTTCTACCCGCTCCAACTGCATAGTCACTTTGGTAGTATGCTCCAAATCACACCAAATACTACTTTAATCAACACATCCTTTATAAGTGCCAACGTGACCACTTCAAGCCAGCCAAAAACCCACAGGTGGACATGATGAACGCCGACGCACTGTTTGCTGCCATTTTCAGTCCCATTAGATAGAGAGACGAAGTGGGTCTGCCAAAATTGAACCGTGCGCCCGCTAGCTGCTGCCTCCTTGAATCTAACACTCCCTTTTTCGCCCCATCTTTGTACACCCGCAGTAACAACAAATAACACAGCGCCTATAAGCCAAAACGCGTGGGCAGACGAGTTCACACCTTCTCTCACTCCATGGTGTACTACTACAGCCATGATCTTTCTCCGAAACTTGCCCAGGTGCTTTCCTTTCACTCGGACCAAAAGTATTTATTATCTTGTGCATCTACTGTTCCGGCTCGGGGCCAGTACCTGCAGATAGCCTGGCAGGGCTTCGCTGCTGTACAACTTCTAACCGGAAATCTGATACACTTGGAGCCATCAATTCTTCCGACGGATCGTTCTTGCCATGCATCCTCCCATTTCAATCTTGCAACTTGCCTCCGAAAATAGCCAGCAAATGCCCTATAATATCTTACCGGAACAATGGAATCAGTCTACACCGTTAGGAAATTCAGTGCGCCGATGCTGGAGTCGCAAATTCCACGATATCAAGCGTGTCCATGGAGGTATCCATTCTCATTAGGCGTTTGGGCGTTGATGCAATCAAGGCCTCGTCGCTAAGTCTTGTCCTCTTTCTCTGCCCGACGGGGGAGGTGGAGGTGTCTTTTGTGCTAGACTGTGCGACGTCTTCACCCTGGGCTATCTGGTTATTCCGATTCCTCAGCGTATATCTACGATATTGCGTTTCGTCGATGGTTACAGCAGGTGCCCCGACGAAACGAGAGGTGCTCTCTTCCATCGGAGCTGGCTGAACGGAGATGCTTGATGAGGGTTGGAATTGGAACTGCCAACCCGTTTAGTGTGTCATGGTCAAATTATATGCCGTCGCGCGTACTCACATAATGTGCAATTTTGGTTGTGGGATCATAGTATTCTTTCATGATCCTGCTAACCACTCCCTCGGCTTTACTAACCGAAAATCGTGGATTTCCAGCCAGCGATTTTTTTGTGCGGCCCTGTGCAGGAACAAGGAAGCCTTTCCCCCGCAATTCGGTTGCCACCTTGCTAACCGTCTGCAAATCACACTCTAGTCTTGTTAGCTCAGCCACCTCGACGTGTCGGTCCAGAAGATACGTACGCAGAATCTGTGCGAGCTGCTTGTCGTTGGAATAGCCCCGCGCCTCTAGAATATAGATTGCTCGCCTCAAGAGCACTAGACCCCGAAGCTCCCGAAAGAGGGCGTCATGCTTCCCTTGAAGCAGGCATTGATAGCAGGCATGATCTTTGGGCAACCTCTGGTCATCCAAACCTCTGTAGCCGTAGCAGTGAACGTGCTGCCATGTTTCACAGAAGCCACAATTGATCTTCCATTTTTAGTATGAGCAAAATAGGTAAGCAATGGTATCAACTTACCATGTCGCCTTCTTCCTCATTGTATCCACACTGGCAAAGCACTTTGTCCACACTCTCACCCAAACCAGCAGGAATCGACGTCCTTCGTAAGGACCCAATAGCCTTACGGGGAGGGAGTAAGCTGCTCCTACTCTTCTCAAGCTGCCGGATGACTGTTTGAGAAAGTTTCAATTCGCTCTGTGTTGATATGTCGATTGGATCCAGGAAACTCTGCTGAGGATTCGCCTGCGGCTGAGTACTTTGCGTGTCATCTTGGTGGACCGACGGTTGAAGCTATTGATTTCAGTCAACAACAGTGCTCTTCCATACTGTGGACTGCGTCTAACAACTTGCCATTTGGTGCAATCTCCGCTGAATGCGGATATCTTCTAGCTTGGCCGAAGATGCTGTGCTACCTCCCGAGGCGATAGGCTCACTCTGATGTACGGTCATGGGCGTTGGTGTGCTCTCGTCCTGACTGGTTTCTTGCGTAGCCAGCAGGGACAGGCGTGAAACAATATCCAAATCAGCATCTTGCCCGTCTAAATCCATGGAACTCTTAGAGTCCGCTGTTGACCGTTTAACTACTTTCTGTTGCTCTAGTTGATGGGTCTTCATATCTTCAGAAGGAATGAACTGGACTGGGAGTGCTTTGTTTTCGACGTCAATGTGGTCAAATCTGCTCTCTGGCTCACCGTAGGTAAGACCATTCGGAACCGCAACATCCTTTATGTTGACGTCCTCCTCAGTGTTTGGATACAGGTGAGAAACATTCAGGGAGACTGAATGGAATCCTGCATCCACCTTACCCATATTAGAGTCCATCTTCTTCCAACCAGAATTTGGGTAACGAATGCTATAGTCTGTAGACAACTCGAACCCGGGAGGAAGGTAATCATCGGGACAGTCTTCAGTGTAGATTAAGTGCATCTTGAGGAAACGATGCGCCGGTAGGTCTGGCATGGTGTTGCAGACTGCAACCACTTTGCGGATGAGGATTTGCATGGCATACTTGGCCTTTTTGACCGTTATCCTGTCACCCAGCGGGCCCTCCATTTCCACCTCTGAGACGACGCGTGATCCAGCGGAGACTGCATAATGAAAAGTGAAGCTGTATAACTCGACAACGTTGGAAGGCTTATCACGATCCTCAAAGATGGATATTTGAAGCCCGCGAAGATAGCCTTTCTGCAGTGCATCAAAGGCTCCTATCTCCAGCCAGTCGAGTAGCCTGTCAACCCGGGCACTTCGTCCCCTTTTAAGGACCTGCATGCGAGTACCACGTCTCTTCGACATGACTGGCTGGCCATTGTCTTTGGCGTAGTCGTCGTACGTATAGTCATTATTGATCGTTTCGTAGATTTGATGCTCAAAGCAAGAGTCAGGAAAGATGTTTCTAATGTAGGCAAGGGCGGAAATGGATCCGTGAACGAGCGTCTGCACAACTTCAGTGCTCTGCTTGGTTGTAGTTGCCTGTTCTGTTGCGATGATGGTCGAAGTCGCAGTTCCCTGATCAACTGCCGCCTGGACGGCGGCGCGGGTCTTCATGGCCTGCTTCCGGGCCATGGTTACGGCAGGGTTTGAGGGGAAGAGAGCGGATGGAGAGGAGATGAGAAAGTCTGGTAATGGAGGGGCATAAGACGTTTGTTGGCAGAGTCTCAAGGCTCGCTGCTTCCACGGTCAGGTGGTTGGTCATAGTCCAGAGCTCTCAAGGAAAGAGCGGCCAGTCACGCCTGGGGGATCATCGCAGTCCTCACTTCGCAATGGCAAGACGAGATGTATAGAAAACTTGGTGGCATTATCTCCTATCACCGTTCTGCGGAGTATCAATGGTGATGTCCGATAGAGAAACTGACTCTGATGGTTCCAGCCCAGGAGAACCTTGAATCAGTAATGCCCGAGATCCCTTCTCCATCATAAAGCTATCATGTCTAGCCCTCTTACCGCCCTAGACTCTTGTTGCCACTTTCGTAAACTTGCCACGGTTCCGCTGGGCGTCAACGTTAAAGAGATCGGTCTGAGGCTTGGAAGGCAATAGACGCAATACATCGATAGATTCCTTTCAAAGTGAGATTCATCAGTGTGGAACAAGAAAAATTTGAGCAATGAAATCATACACAGGCCAAAGGAATATAGAGTAGATGGAGCGAAGAACTGGCCTCGAGGGAAACAACAGTGATTGGTGGACGGCGCTATCGCAATATGGAAACGCTCAAGACGAGATAGCTGCTGCAGGATGCTTCCTCAGCGACACACAAGCAGCGAGATGGACCCCAATTACCACGAAATTTCTCCGCGCTCGCTGTTTCCCGGTCGTTATTCATCTACAGTGGTAACTGTAATTCTCCTCATGAGACTACATCTAGTGAGAAAAAGACTGAGGTCGGCGCAGCCACTCCTGTCCTAGCGCGCCCGTTGCCACCCGACGAGGCAACTTGCCCCCAACGTGAGAGATATAAACCGCAGCGCGTCCAGTGTCCGGAAAGCAGGCAAAGGCCGGAGTGGTCCAGAAAAGGCGGGTGTTCGTGCTAGGGGATGCCGTGCAATACAAATCCCGCCCTGTGCAGCTATAACACGAGTGTTAATGGTGGAGATGCGGACGCTGGGATGTCAAATGCTTCCTATGCTCCAGCAGACGCGGGCTGAAAGCGATGCGCAGCAACAGCAACAGCAGCAATATTTGAGAAGCGCAAGAACAGTAATGATAATAATGGGATGAGATGAAACGCTTTGACTAATAGGCCCTCTGCATGAGTACCACATACGGGACGCGCTTGCTGGGCCGTGTGTGTGCCTGCCACTTTTATTTTCTCGCGACTCGGGGGCGTGATTGATCGCTAGCCGATTCCCAGGGCTTGGGGGGGACGCCGTCTTCTACCTTTCACACCTTCCCCGCCAACACCAACCTCACCACCAAACTTGCCTCGCCCCAAAGTGCCGCGGGCCTTTCACACTCTCCCCTCCCTTCTCCTTTTGGTGTGTGGCTCGGTTCTCCCCTCTGGTGTTTGACTTTCTATCTTCCCCGTCTCACCTCTACCTCCTAATCCCGCCGCTTGTCAGCGTGCGGTCCCCGAGGAGCAAGAAGCGCGCCGCCGGCAACCCCACGAAGCCTCCCACAGAGCTTCGGATTCACTCACAGCCATCTCTAGCAGAGCTCATGACTGCATGATTCTATCCCCAACCATCTCCACACGCCTTTACTGTGCTGACCTCGCGTTTCGACGACCCCCGACCTCACGCCCCTACACTACCTCCCGACCCTACATCACCCTCCCGTGGACACCTTGTTTTGTCCATAGGGGGCGGACCGGCACGAGACTGCTACTGTAGAGCTGCAACTCCTTTTGAGCAGCGCTATCAGAGTGCATCGGTCCGGACGACCCATCGTGCAACATGGCCTCTCTGCCACCGAACGCCAGCGGCGAGACGAGGTCAAAGGGTGCAGGGAAACAGGTCGTCGACCCATATGCTGCTATCGGACAGCTATCTCTCGCGCCAGCCACACATACGACGGTAGTCACGACTACGACGACTACGACCACGTCGTTTCCTCCCATGATCATGAACGCTCCGAGGCCGCTGAGCGGGAGAGATCCAAAGGATTACCCTCTCGCACGGCTCGCAGCGCCTGAATCACTACGTCGCTTCGACTTTAATGCTGGTGGGATGCAGATCATGTTCGAGGAAGCAGACGATGTCGTGGACAAAGTTGAAGAGGTAGGCCTTAGCCGAATATAGGAGCCACCTCGCTCTCGGCATCCTTCAATACTTGAAGGAGCATCCTTGCGCTTAAGAACACTAAACTAACACGTTTCTGTTTTCTAGCACAAAACTCTCCACGATGACCTCCGCATGTCCAAGGGGAAATTACGCAGGGTCGAAACCTTCAACGGACCTCCCGAGTTCGCCACGCCGAACCGGTCGGCACGCCCCAGCATTGCTCTACCTAATCTTTCTAATACCACAGGACGCTCAGTATCTGGCCGAAGAAAACGCTCGTCTTCCCCGCCATCTATCGCCGAAGCTGCCGAAATTGCAAGCTTGCATCGCCGCAGCAAGAAGCCTCGAAGCTCTATCCAAGAATTCAAGGCCAGGGGAGGCTCCCATGTTAGTTCTACATTCACACCTGAGGAAATGGATGAAACTGTTCCGGCAACCCCAGACACAGATGCAGGCTCGTTCAAGATACCCAGGATAAAGACAGGCTCGAGACGGACAAATTTGAGGTCGTCTTCCCAGCAAAGTCGACGACAACACCTGCCCACGGCATGGCAGCTCCAGCAGTCTCATGCAGGGCCGTCAAACGTCCAACAAGGGTCCTTGGATCTCACTGTATTGAATGACCAACAGCGTATTCGTCGCGATGCGGCGTGGACACCTTCCGTAGTGGAAGCCCCGGGAATTGCTGCGACTCCTCCCATCGCAGAATCAGATCTCGAGCCGATTGGGCCCTTTTCAGCCACTGATGGGTCTCTTCCAATGGGCGCACGACCGACACCTCTAGATACAATCTCTGCACAAGATGCTAGCTTACCAAGTCCCAGCTTATCCCCTATAACTGCGGCTGCAACTCTTGCCCATCATCCCAATGGCGGAGCCTCTTTCAACGAGGACGAGCTTGATGATGAGTCCAATGAAGTATCTAGCTTGGATATATCGCAGAGCAACTCCGTCGACAGCAGCAGAACCGTCGGACACTCGATATCTCCGGCTTCATCGAAACGTCTCGAGTTACCCGACCCCCGCGAAGATCTAACTCCGAATGCACAGTTACCCACACCTACATTAATGGATGTTCCAACCATGTTGGATTCTTTTGATGCTTTGCCGGATAAGATGCAGACATATGTCATGTTTCAACTACTTAAAAGGTGTACAAAGCCTACGCTACACTTTGTTGCCGACATTGTCAATCCAGCTCTAAAGTGTGATTTCATCGGCTTGCTACCCCTGGAACTGAGTCTCAATATCATCCGATTTCTCGACGTCAAAAGCTTGTGTAGCGCTGCACAAGTATCAAAGAGATGGCGCCGAATTATTGATACCGATGAGACCGCATGGAAGGAGTTACTAGAGAAGGACGGATACGCCCTACCTGACAATGAGCTGGAACGTGCCGTTAGGGAAGGATGGGGATGGCAATACCCACATAACTCCGAGAGCTGGGAGCGTGATCTGCGCGAGCAGAATACCAAGTCCGATAGCGAGAATTCGCCCGGTTCATCTGGTTCAAGCTGTCACGGCAACTATGTTGACAATGACGGCGCGGTAGCAAAGCTACCATCCAGCAGGTCAAAGAGGAAAGCCACCCACAAGCATGGTTCATCCAAGAAGCAGCGCAGGAAGGGGCCGTCCACGTCCAAGTTTCACCCACCCATTTACCCTCGAACCGCAGCTCTCCTACAGGGTCCGATTGCTATTGCAGAGATTGCAGCTGCCGCAATTCCAAGCCCTAATATCGGCTTACCAAGCTTACGAAATATGCACCTTTACAAATCACTATACCAACGCCATCACCTCATTCGCAAAAGCTGGATGGAGGAGGACACACGGCCAAAGCACATTGCTTTCCGCGCGCACACACATCATGTCGTTACATGTCTTCAGTTCGACACGGACAAGATTCTAACGGGTAGCGATGATACAAATATTAATGTTTACGATACAAAGTCCGGGGCTCTACGGAATAGGCTTGAGGGTCATGAAGGAGGTGTATGGGCTCTCCAGTACGAGGGCAATACCTTGGTATCGGGCTCCACTGATCGCTCGGTGCGCGTGTGGGACATTGAGAAAGGAAAATGCACGCAAGTATTCCAGGGTCATACATCGACTGTTCGGTGTCTTGTTATCCTCAAGCCTACCCAAATTGGAGAGACAGCGGATGGTCAGCCCATTATAATGCCAAAAGAACCACTGATTATTACCGGTTCGCGTGATTCAACGCTCCGAGTCTGGCGGCTTCCTCAACCAGGAGAAAGGAGCATCATGCAGACTGGGCCTTCTGCGAATGACCACGACAATCCATACTTTATTCGTGTCCTTACAGGGCATCACCACTCTGTTCGTGCCATTGCAGCCCACGGTGACACACTTGTTAGCGGCAGCTACGATTGTACTATCCGTGTTTGGAAGATTTCGACCGGTGAGGTCTTACATCGTCTCTCAGGTCATTCTCAAAAGGTTTACAGCGTCGTCTTGGACCACGCCCGTAACCGTTGCATAAGTGGATCCATGGATACGCTAGTCAAGGTGTGGTCTCTTGATACTGGTGCCTGTCTCTACACTCTTGAAGGGCATACATCGCTCGTTGGTCTTCTGGACTTGAGCCACGAGCGACTTGTCTCGGCGGCTGCAGACTCAACTCTCCGTATCTGGGACCCGGAGAATGGCCAATGCAAGAGTACCCTTTGTGCCCATACTGGTGCCATCACCTGCTTTCAGCATGACGGACAAAAGGTCATTTCCGGGTCGGATCGCACCTTGAAAATGTGGAACGTAAAGACAGGTGATTTTGTCAAAGATCTTTTGACAGACCTTAGCGGTGTTTGGCAGGTTAAGTTTAATGAACGACGTTGCGTGGCTGCTGTTCAACGTAACAATAAGACATACATCGAGGTCAGTGCTTTGGACTAAAGAGGTTGAACTGCGCTAATATTTAGATACAGGTTCTCGATTTTGGCGCTTCGCGGGATGGTATTCCTCCTGACCAGCGTGGACGCAGGATCGTTGTCAATCAAAAAGGACACGAAACTGAAGATATAGAAGAGATTGTCGAAGCCGAGCCAGTGTAAACCGTCCGCTCATGGCTTTATTTTTTGGCATAACTGCACATATTACGACTATGGTTCAAAAGCAATACCCATTATGCGATCTGCGAGTACTTTTAATCGATGACGGGTTTCATTATTCAAAAAACATGTTTTTACGAAATGGTACACAGCTGTCCTGGGGTGTCTAATTCTCTCCTTGCTAGCATGGCTGCGGCTTTTTGGCATCAGGCTTCATTTTTGAAGGGCCTGCACGGAGTATATCTAGGACTCGGGCGTTCCATCTGGTTTATATTGCATTTTAAGGGCGTTTGATTCCCTCTCTTTTTGGGGTTGCATTCCAAGAGAACAGTCCTCAGCCAAGTAGTGGGTAGCAGCAGGAGAGCCTCGCATTTGACGAGGTTGATAAACGAAATATATTCAATGATAATATCGATGTTCCTTGATATGTGATATATCTCCTTTTTTTTGAAGGTAGCATTCTAGAGAGAGGCTGAGACGAAAAGGTGGCGCGGAAGTGACGCCACGGCCCCGCCACGAATTGCCACAAACTGGAAAGCTCAAAGCTGCAGCACATGCCCATTCAATAATGCTAACGCAGTTCACAATTCAATATCCTTCTCGATTCTCATCTACAGTCTCACTGGAGATGGCCCCACTAGGCATACCGTCCTAATGCCTGCCTATTTCTTCCACATTTGCTTCGAGCTCTACCCATCGCGGTCCTCGCCGGAAACGACCTTCACCCCGCCTCCATCGACCGACATCTTCAGTCCGCAACTCCCCGCCCATAACACGACGCCCTGGGGCGCCCTCGCCTCATCACAGAAAACCCAAAGTTTGCTCAAGTCTATAGCTTGCAGCAGTGACGCTGTTCGACAAAACAGCGCCCGCGACCGCCCAGCGACGTCTAGACGATTCAGTCATCGCGCACGAGCTTCATTCGCAGAGCACCACGACAGCCCCGTTCCAGTAATCAAACCGCCGGTTCGACCGGCTCATAGACGCGCCCAAAGCTTTGCTCACCGAGACTGGAGGTTTGACGCTGTCTCCATCCAGAGCATCGACATGAACCAAAGCTCGGGCGACGACACCACTCGCAGCCGCGCAAAGTCTCTGAAGCAGCCGTCCCATGCCTCGAGCTCTGGCGGTCTAGCCACCAAGGGCAAATTCATACCCTCGGACCTAAAGGACACTGAAGTTGGCTGGGGTGTCGTTCATTTATACCGGGATGGCCAGGAAACGCCGGGTTTGTACGATGAGCCAGGAGCTGGTGCGCGTTCTAGGGAAGGGGGGGGGACAGAGTTCAATGAGGAGAATTGCACAACGCTTTGTATATTGGCAGTGCCCTCATACATGACGCCATCAGACTTCCTCGGTTTTGTTGGCGAGCAGACCAGGGAGGATGTCAGCCACTTCCGGCTCATCAGGACGAGCCGAGCAAACAAATACATGGTGTTGATGAAGTTCCAGGATGCAAAGAAAGCGCGGGAATGGCGAAAGGAGTGGGACGGGAAGACGTTCAACAGTATGGAGGTATACATCTAAGCTCTTGATGTCGTGAGAGTAGCTAATGAGAGAGATCAGCCTGAATACTGTCATGTTGTCTTTGTCAAATCCATCAACTTCCAAAACGGAGATTCAAATCGCGACCCTTCGAGCTATCCTGACCTTACCAATGACCCTTTCACACCCGCTCCAACGAAGCAACCGACCGCTCCCCTCCCGTCAAGCGTCTCTCCTATCGAATCATCCTCGCTTGCTTCCTCCCTTACAACCAAGCCGTTCGCTCCACCTACCCCTTCCCTCGTTGAGCTACCGACCTGCCCTGTATGTCTCGAACGCATGGACGAGTCAACCGGCCTCCTCACAATCCTCTGCCAACACGTATTCCACTGTGCTTGTCTAGAGAAATGGCGAGGAAGCGGCTGTCCAGTATGTAGGTACACACAAAATGACGCCTTCGGGGGACATCGAGGAGCCGACGGCGATGCCCCGGACAACGAATGCAGCGTGTGCGGATCAACAGCCAATCTCTGGATATGTCTGATCTGCGGGAACATTGGATGCGGGCGATACGACTCTGCGCATGCCTTCGCCCACTATGAGGCCACCTCGCACACGTACGCTATGGACGTCGTGACGCAGCATGTCTGGGATTATGCAGGCGACGGCTACGTGCATCGGCTGATTCAGAACAAGGCCGACGGCAAGCTTGTAGACATGCCCGCCTCCACACACCACGGGTTCAATAATGATAGCACTAATAATTCCAACTCAATGACAGGCTATGCCTCAGACACGGTGCCGCGCGAGAAATTGGACAACATGGGCATGGAGTACGCATACCTGCTAACCTCACAGCTCGAATCGCAGCGCGCCTACTTCGAAGAACAAGTCGAGCGGGCAGTCGACAAGGCCGCAAAAGCCGCCTCTTCGGCCGACGAAGCGAACCGCACTGCCGCCTCGCTCTCCTCCCAACTCGAGACTCTAAAACTACAGTACGAAGAATCCCAAGCCTCCATCTCGACCCTAGAGAAAGAAGCCGCGAGAAATGCCGCCCGTGCTACCTCTGCCTCGGAGCTAGCCCGCAACCTAACAAAGCAATTCAAAGAGGAACACACCATCAACGAGAGCCTCATGACGCGCATCGCCTTCCTCGAGAAGCGGGCCATCGACGCCGAAACCAGAGCTAAGGAGATGGAGACCCAGAAAGCCGAACTAGAAGAGCAGAACCGCGACCTCAGCTTCTTCATCAGCGGGCAGGAGAAGTTGAAAGAAATGAGGGAGAACGAGGTGATGGGTTTGGCGGAGGGGGAGGTAGAGAGTGGCTATCTAGAGATTGGCAAGGAAGAGGGGAAAAAAAGAAGGAAAGGGAAGAAAAAAGCTTGATTAGGATTATCGGATAGGGATATATATTCATGAGGAAGAGGTTGCGTGGCATGCATGATGTATCATTGTGTGGGCCTTTTTTTTTTTCCTCGACAACAGATTTGCATATATGGAGTTTATACGCATGTACTAGCGTTTTTAATGAAGTACAGGATGCATGGCGGATGGATTGATCAATAGAGCGATCCATTCATCGATTTGGTAGATACCCATTACTCAGATACTGCCATGCCTTCATCATATAGTTAGCATTTATATAGTGCTCAAATTATTCATATAACTATACGCTTAGGCATCACATTTTCATCATGTGGTTCCTCGCACGTACAGTGGCGATAATAATATTCAATAGATTGATCTATCAACACACCAATCACTTATAACAGATCTCAAATCTTCGAACATGGCGATAAAAAAGAAGATAATCAATTCATCCAAAAAAAAAAAAAAAAGCTCGCTAGAGATATGATACAGCCAGCTATAGCAGAGAGAGAGTCTCATAAACTCCACCATTATTAGGTCGTCAATCTCCATCTGGATCATCTGATGAACCACTCGTCCGCTCGGTCTCCTACCAACTAGCACCCACCCATACACACTCAAAGCAGAGTCATAGCAAATTTCATTCCTCATAACTCATTACCGCCGTTCAGGCCCCAAAAAGACGAACAAACCGCAGAGATAACCAATGCCCCAAAAGTAGAGGAGATAGTAAGGAAAAAAAAAAAAAAAACAGCATATCTGAATATCCAGCCATAAACACCAATTTGCATGAACCCAAAGCAGTCATTAAAAAGCCCAGGGCGCCATCGAGTATTCGATCACGCAAGGGAAAGGTGTGTATGCATAGAATCCAATCGAGGCTAACTTTGTTTGATCGTAATCCAAACGTCATTGACAAGCGATGGATATTGGTCGAGTGCGATCCAATAATCGATGGTATATATCCAAGGCGGATACGGATTCAAAGCGGCTGAACGGCAACATATCTTCATTAAAAGCAAGGTAATCCAAGGCGGAGGCTTGAATAGTCCCAAACAGTTCAAACCAATCCAGTAGTCGGTGATACTCGAATCAGGCCCAATTATCATCCAAGTCCTTCACGCCAGCTCCCACCTCCTTCTTCACCCCAACGTCCAGTGCCAGGCCCAACCCCATCCCAACGTCCATCTTGGGTGCCTGGATCTGCGGCGCCTTTTCCACCTTCTTAGGGCTCTTGTTCGGGCTGCCGGGACCTTTCCCATCACCAGCTCCCATCCTAACCGTCTTGACATCCCACCCATCCTCCATGCCCGCCTTGATCCACACCTTCACAGCATCATGGACAGCACCATAGTACTTTGGATTGCATGCGCGGAGATGCCCCATCAATTTTTCGAAACCCGAGACCTTGAACTCATTGCGGAGGGAGTTGCGAGTCTCTTTTGTAGGAAGCGAGGCAAGTAGGCCATTGACAAGGTCGAGGTGCGTGGCAATGTAGTTGGTTGCGTCCCATTCTACGCCACCGACGTAGGGTGCTGCTGGAACGATAGCGCGGGGGCCGGGAAAGTGGGTCTTTGCGTAGGACTCTGGGGGGCCATCAGAACATGGTGGGACTGGAATAACGTTGAGGTGGTGGATGAAGATCCAGAAGACTTCTTTAGTAACGTTAGTAATCTCCCTGCACCAGACCTGATACGGTCGAGGCTGGTGCATTTGAAGAATGAACGGGACAGTTGAGGTCTCCTTCTCCTTGACGGGATCCTTAAGATACCTCAACAGCTCGGTGGCTCGAGAGTGGAGAGCGTTCTCTGGTGCTGCTGAGAGATGGGCGAAGAGAAGTTGAATAATTAACTCGCGCGTAGTGAAATCGCTAGGACCCTTGTGTTCTTCATCGAACAGCATCGCAAGAAGAGCCGGGAACAGCGTAGAAGCCATCTCAGCCAGCTGTCTGAGGGCTGAATCAGCGGTAGTCAAGCCTTTGAGGCCCCTAAGCACTTCGTGAAGCAGCTGGTCCTCATGATCTTCACGCCATTCAACCTCCATAATCCGGTGAAGCAAGCCAACCAACTGTGTCATGCCACCGAGCTGCAAGAACTCATCCACCCATTCAACCGTCTCATTTCGAAGTAGGAGTCGAAGCTTGTGGAGCTTGCCAACTTCAATCTCTTCCGGCTTCGGAACCTTCTTCATGTAGGCCACAAACTCATCCGCAGCGGCGGCCTTGGGGCCTTTTCCCGATTTCTGAGATCCATTGGAGACTAATGATCGTGTCGAGGGAGATTTAGGAATAGTTGGTCTGGACGACTTCCTATCGCCATTTTCAGCCCTCTGTTTCTTGGTTGGAGAATCACCCTTGCTGAACGTAAAGGTCCTGCTTCGTGGTCGCTCGCGCTTGGAGCTCACAGACCGGGCGGTTTCCAACGCTGTGGCTTCTTCTTGGTCTGAACCATCCCTCGACTTCGCTCGTCCAAATGTCGACTTTGCCGACTTCCTGCCAGCAGCCTCCCCAATTGTAGACTGCGCCGACGCAACACGTGAACCCGTCGGCGTATCCAGCTTGTGTGTGCGGACAAAGTCGGCCTTAACTTCAAGTTTCAGGGTGCGCATTGCGGTCCGCTGATGCTGAGGGATGTTTCTCGACTCCTAAAAGCAAGTAAGCGCATAACGCATACCATCCTGTACGGGAAACTTACAAGAACAGCCTCAAATTCAGCATTGACAACTTTGGAATCAAGTCTCACAGGCTGTGTAGTACCGGATTCGGATTCCTTAGCTTTACCATTGAGCGCTGCCACAGCAGCCATTACTCGATTTTGCTTCTTGGTCGCATTTGCTGCTTGTGTTAGAGCAACGCCCCCAGGCCTATCATTGTCCGAGCTACTGCGCCTTAGCATTGCACGAGTTGCGATGCCCTTAGATTGTGCACCGGCTTTCGACTTTGCCTCATTACCCTTCGTATCAGAAAGTGGGAGGCGTTCATTACTCTTCTTACGAGTGAGCGTCTCAAAGAAAGATGTTGCCGAGGTACTAGCTGGCAGCATCGTTGATTTGGGGCGCTCTTTGACAGCTGGTCGCTTCTGCAATGAGGGCTGGCCAAAATCAAAAAAGTTTCGTTGCTTGGACGGAGAATATTCCGTGGGTGTGTAGAGCGCAATCTCCTCCTGGATGCTTCTGCGGTGCTCAGTGCTTTGTCGGTCATTCAGAGGAACCTTGCTCGTTGTCGTTACTTCCTCAAAAGGCTGTGTGCTAAACTGGGCCCAGATAGGAGTATGCATCGGCTCAGGTGCCTGCGAAGAGCCCGGCGGCGTGGTATTCTCCTTATCCTTCGGGGTAGACTTGTCTTGCTTTGGCGACTTAACTTTGCTGAATATTGCTGAGAGATTATTAGAGGATTTTGTCGTCTTTGGTGACTTCATTGCTGTCTCTTCCCGCGTCCTGCTTGCGTCTCGTGCCTGTTTCTCTTTCTCTTTCTCCTTACCTAGTGACCGCAGGGACACCGAGCTCAGTGTCTTCTTGTGTAGGCCCTTGGATGGGCTTGCCTTTGTGTCTTGCAACTTTCTGGGTGAGGGCGGGTTGGTAGGAATATTCTGGGATCGAGTGGCGGATCGCAACTGGCTGTGCGGATGGTCTAGCAGAAGCAGAGGTGCCGACTGCGGGACATTCGTAGTGGGAATGTAAGGGCGCTTTGTTTCTGGCTGAGCGCCGTTCAGTGCGGTGCCATCCGAAGGCGAACGCTTGTGAATAATAGACTTGAGGACTGAAGAGGACTTGTTCCGCTTGTGGCCTTGACGGTCGGTCGGCGGAACCATTGCAGCCATGGCCGACAGCCTTCCTGGCGCGTGGTAAAGTAAAGTTAAGAAAGAATCGTGAACGGGTTAAAGGAAGCAGCAGAAAGTTGTCGTTGCCGAGGGTGAGGAAGCAACATCCAAGAAGCAACGATCGTCTCCGAGGAAGCAACAAATGTTGAGGGCTCGTAGCCAGGATGCCAGGCCGCCCAAGAAGAAACAAACAGCCCTGGAGAAAAAAGTGCTTGGGGTATAATAGAGGGATGTAATCGATCAAGGAAGAAGGTTCGGGGTCGTGGTGGAGTGCACTGCTGGGGTTGGCTGCCAAGAATAAACATCGGATTGTTTCCAGAGCGACGCCGCGCGCTAATGCAAGCCACCGCGACTCGCGAGCACGTGCTTATCTCTTCACTCTAATTACTACTTTCTATGGTGTTAAATATGGATACTTCGGCAAATCGATAATCTAATGAATGACTTTTCGATTATTGTCGCGTCCATCATTGCGGACAGACGGTAATCGGCTTACGGAGCATTTCCCCTGTCTTGCTAACCACAACTTTGCGCCATGTTTTGCTCTCATCCCAATTACCTCCAAACGATAAACAGCAGTTCTAGTTACTTCTCCAAATGGCATCGCGATGGTAGGTACTATTTGGTTCGCTTCACGAATTCACAGACACTCGGCAAATAAATCGTCCATGATAGCGCACTATTGGTATTCATTAGAGCATCTGTCCAAGAACATTCTCCCATCCTTGAAACACTCACTTTGTAATATCGGGGTGCCTATATCTAGCATCAATGATTGCAGAAGCACATGAATTTGAGCCGCGAAATTGAGGCACAGCTTAGCGGCGTGCAAACTCGTCCTTATATTTCAAAGCCCTGTGATGCTACATATGCAAGCGCAATCGAAGATAGAAAAAGATAAAACAATATTTATATCATACTTCATCCACCATGTACAACCCCCAAAGCCCTCTTCCACTCCATCTAGCCCTATCCACCCTTTCATTCCCACCCAAAACTCCCATCCAACCTCCTCCGACCCCCCAAAAAGTCCTTGGCATCTACCTTGACGATCCGTTTGAACGGCGGGCTCAAAACGTCACTACTCCCATCGACTCCACAACCGACCGGACTCAAGCAAAGCCCATGCCCACAGCAAGTCTGCGTAATGCACACCGTGCCAACTGGACACTCCGCAGTATCTTCACAGGCGTCAAATTCGTCGCAGAACCCGCGAGCGTTGAAGCATAAACCGCCCATGCCAGATTCAAGCCCGCAGATGCAGGAGCTATTCGCGTCGCCGCACCGGCGCAGGGAGCCGCATCGGGAATCACAGGGTGGGCGGATGCAGACTCCATTGGTACATTGGTTTTCGGGCGCACATTGGTTGCCGCATTGGCCGCAATTAGACGTATCTCGGGCCAGGTCGACACATTGGCCGCTGCAGAGTTCGGGGGCAACACCTGCGGAGCAAGTTGGAGTTGGGCTGATAATTGTTGTTGAGGTTATGTTCGATAGAGGTCCTGTGGGCGACAGGTTGCTGGTAGGAGCCGATGTAGTCGTATTAGGCCCTAGCGTCGTTGCGTTGGTAGGAAGTATTGGTGTTAAAGTAGTTGAATAGGCTAGCGTGGGTGAAGTTGTATTCGACAGAGCTTCTGTGCTTGAGGTTATGTTTGATGGAGGTTCAGTGGGCAAGACGCTAGTGGCTGGGGCCAATGTAGTCATCGTTGTGCCGTTAAATGATGTGGCTGTAGCAGTGGTGTTGAAATCTATCGATGTGGCTGTAGCGGTTATATTGAAATCCGTCGACGGTCCCGTACAAAAATCTGAATGAGTGGTGTTCTCATATGGAGGTAAATGTTGTTGCCTCGAGCAGCTTGATATAGATAATGTCGTAGCGACGTCACTTCCAGTGCCAGTACCAGTACCAAGCGAAGACGTAGTCGAGATCCCAGTGGGAAGGCCGGTCGAGCTTTCAATAATTCTAGTTGAAGTAGGTGTTCCAGTGGTCTCACTCGAAGTCTCAAAACTTCCGCTAGTAGTCCCTGTTGCTGTCCCTGTTCCGCTTCCACTTCCGGTCAGGGGGTCGTTAGAAGTCAATATTATTGAAGTAGTCGAGGTGCTCGAACCAAATGTCAGTGTGATATTAACGGTGCTCGAAGGATTGCTAGATGAAGCGACAGTTGTGGCCGTAGATCCAGTCGTCCCGCAAGAGTCTGTTACTCTAACAATGCAAGTTTCAGTGACGGTCTGCGGGCTATTAGGAAAAGGGAATATTTCCGATGTTATAAACATGACTCACAATGCTCGTGCTGCGACAAAGTGCTGGTGATACTCCCAAGCAACTGCAGGCGCTAAAATATCCTATGCTTGCACAAGCACTCGTAGCGTAGGAGGGGATAGTTCCATAAGTTATCGAGATATCAGAAGCCGCTACATTGGGTAACGAGTCCCTCCTTAGCCTCGCAATATGAAAAGAGTCTGTTGCAATCGGGAATCCTGAGTCTGAAGAGCTGGCAGGGCATGCATTGTCGTAAACAGTAGTAGTTGTTTTGGTAGTACTAAGACTTTGATCAGCAAAACTCTCCCAACTTGTGAAGGTCTGAGTACATGGGATCAATCAAAAGGGTCGTGGTCATGAAAGCAGCACAATCGCTTGTTCCGGCGGTGACATTGGCAGCGTCGAGACAATCATCAGGATAACATAGCTGATATTGCCTATATTCCAACAATGATGCAACAGAAAGATGCGACAAGGGAAGCAGGGCGACCGAAAAGAGCTTCATATTGACTAGTCAAAGGGAGATCGCGCGGTTATTTGGATACTCCCACTACATCTACGGGTTTACGCCTTGTCTTTATACAAAACAGCACCAAATGACACGACCAAGTTGCCTGACTCTGATCCAACCTATTTCCGAAAGAGATTGGTTAAAATGTGTCTCATGGCAAGAATACCCAAAGACGTCGGCATTCTTGCGAAACTCCATGTCGAACCGTGTGCGTGTATGCCAAGCATCCTGCGGTTGCAAAGTGTGAGGCAGAGGCTATAGAAGGATTGGGGGCCAGAGAGGGCAATTCCTTGGAAATCCGCAATTCTTTGCAGTAAAAAGCGTTAGAAGTTTGAATGCGACTTAGTGAGTGGAGGGGCGTATCTGCCTGTAGCCTAGCCTGGTCGACGACCGTTCATAACGTTCAACGCCCACGTGCTACGACTACGTCAAAAATGATGTCGCTGGATTAATGAAAATTACCGAAGGAGGGTGTGACATGTGAGTACGTGTACACAACATGCTGCAAGAGTAATTCGAACGGTAGCAAAGTCAATAAAGTCAAACGATTCGACGGATACACCTCGGCAGGAGACCCTAATGCAGGTACATCAGCTTCAGTCAGAGGACTAGTAATAAGGCTGAGACACGGCCATCGGGTGTTGAATATGAGGTTTTGTATTGGTGGCTGTCCGTCATCGCGTCGGCGTTAGTAATATGGCGGAGTTAGAAACCGACCGAAACTAGATTAGGAATAAGAACCCAATCAGAAGCATGTCGAAGACTCTGATTGTTGAACAGGTGTGCAACGCAGACATAACATTCTCATTTGTTCTGGCTTTGAGTAACCACCAACATGGAGGCAACTCCAGTTTCCGTGGAAGGATAAGTAGTTGACATTCCGAGCAAAAATCTAGGATCCGAAAGTTGAAGTAACTAATGTTGTGAACATTTACACCTCTCCCATTCATGTGGGTATTTTAGGTCTATCAAAACTATTGTAGATGATTCCGATAATGTGGATTGGTATTTGTTGACAGCCGATGTTAATGGCATGGCCTGACAGCTATCCCTCAATGAGAGATTATGGCTTGAGGAGGCGCATGGGGATGGAGCACAAGGTGGCGTGGTACCACCAGAACAACCTGAGATGAACCTAACAATCTCAAAGGTCAGATTCAACTCAAAAATGTACAGATAATGCAAGGCTTCCGTCCGAATCAGGGGTACATTTGTGCATGATATGTCCTCTGCGTGGCGTTGAACTACGCTGTGTCAGCATGAGATTTCGTACTCCCTATCTTGTCAAACCAAGGACCCCTATCCGACCCGCCGAAAGGAGCCAAAGTCACGGGTGACTTTATTGTGTGTAATATTCCTAGAGTGAAAAAGGAGGTACTCAGTCACAACTTGGCTCGGAGCTTCCGTCGTTGTATATGCCGTACGAGCAACAATTTCTAATTACGGTCGAGCAACGATGAGGAGGGTAAATTCGAAGAGCCTCGCAAACCACGGTCAAGAGCCTTCCGAGCCTAGACAAACTATATCTAGCGAGGTGAATAATTCTAACTAGGCTGGGGGAAGAAAGTTCGCAAACAGCATTCCCTGTGTCAATGAGTACATGACTATTCCGCGGGTCACCCACTCAGAGATCGTGTGTCGCCTCTCCTTACTCGAGGTTTTAGATTCCGAAATCCATTCTGCAGCTACTAGATACCAGATCGGATAGCCAGAGGACAACCGGTTGATAATTTGAACATGGAAGGTGGTTGCAGCCGTGATAGTAAGGACCAGTTGAGGCAATGCCAGTTCTGGAAGATTGCAAAAACCTGTGTTTGGGAATTTGCGGACTACATCTCTATCCGCATAAGGCTTGGGAACATCCTCGGTCGAATGGCGCCAAATGTCACTCAGGACTATCGCACTTGTCACAGATAGCAGCCATAGCATTGGCGAAGCGAGGACAAAGAGAGGCAAGTTGGAGAGTGTCCAGTACTGGAGAAATCCCACATTCCTGACAAGGTCGTTCAGTAGGCAATATCAGAGCGGCTGGCTTAGCTTACCAGTAAGTACTCTGAACCCAGGAGTAGATGCTCGGTATCATTGAGTTACACCAAGGCCTCCCACCTAAGTCTGTGCGGCTTGTCGCGCAATATTCCCTGTATGCTAAAAGCTGCGGGCCGATATATCCCACCACAGTCAGACTGCCAGCAACACATGTGACAACTAGCCTTCTGATATCCAGTGTAGTCAGCCGAAGAGAGAAGACGGGTGATAGTGAGCGTGCAACATCGAAGAGGAAGATCAATCCACTTAATAGACCGTTACTCCTGATTGCTGTGGCGGCGGCGAAGAATAGGCCTGATGCTAGAAGGAGAATGTCTTGACCTACGACGAGAAGCTTGGTAGACTTTTTAGTGCACTTGGCAGAGGCATATAGAAGCATCCCGAAAAAGTTGAGGAATGAAAAGAGTGCTTCTGCATAAGGCGCGCATAGAAACATGCCAGCGGGTGAAATAATATGCAAGACAGATGCGATGAAGGGGATACGGCCATTTTCCCGGCGGGTTGTAATTGTTTTCAGGAGCAAATACAACACAATGGCCGATCCTAAATGGCAGAGGTTAGAAAGCACGACGCCGGTGAAAATGTAATGGCGCAGAGAAGGGCTGCTGTCATTCGATAAGACTACTAGCTTGTTAGTCTTGAGCATAAAGGCCATCAGCGGCTAACGTCTCACAAGTCGTTGCAATGTTTAAGATTCGCGTATAGGCCCAACTGAATGCCCACTCCTGTTCATAGACGTATCCCCGTTGAGCTACGTTTACAAAATACAAAGCATCCCATCTAAAGAGATTGAGTATGAGGCGATTAGGTGGTGATAAAGCCTGGAATTCAGTCGCTCTATGTTGGCTCTGGCTGAAGAGAATGTGAGCTGAGGTATCATAACCTGGCCCGGGACAAAGGGCCGCAAGAAGGAACAAAACCGCTTTCCAAGCCAGAAATATTGCGGCAAGGGATCGAAATGGGTTTTGCAATGGTCCCGATTTACTGTCCATCTTGTACCGTAGGATTGCCAGGCATGGTGGTCTCGAGGTCGCAATGGCGCTAGCTTGCGGAGCATCTAAATTGGGCGGACCCGGAGAATGGTTTCACCGTCGTCCGCTCCCCACAAATCAAATTTCGCTCGCACCTTCGTGAGCTTTGATTTCCGACCCGACCATACAACACCTTCGTCGTCCACTACTAACCCTAAGGTACACGGTAAGCACCCTCCCCAATCCCAATCTGCTCTGCAGCACATCAGTCGCATGTTCCGGAATCGAAATCGTGTCATGGATGAATTGGCTAGAGCGCGGAATGGCTGCAGTGGCCTCCCGCTCTTAGAGATACAGAATTTACTTGGTGAATGAATATTCGCTGACGATTTCTGTTCTCAATGACCAGCCTCTACAATCGAGATGCCACCAAAAGGCAAGAAAGCGGCCCCCGCGCCATTCCCCCAGTCCAAGCCTGGTGCGAAGAAGGCCAAAGTATGTTCGCACAGTCTCCGCGCTTCTACTCTCAGAAGGATCTGACGCCTGTAGAACCCTCTCATCGAGAAGCGCCCACGCAACTTTGGCATCGGCCAGGATATCCAGCCTGCCCGTAACCTCTCGCGCATGGTCCGATGGCCGCAATATGTCCGCCTCCAGCGTCAGAAGAAGATCCTGAACATGCGCCTGAAGGTCCCTCCGTCGATCGCTCAGTTCCAGCACGTTCTTGACCGCAACAGTAAGGCAACAATATACATGTAAAGAAGGATAGGTGTCTGACGGGAGACAGCTGCCGCCCAAGCCTTTAAGCTCCTCGCCAAGTACCGGCCCGAGACCAAAGCCGAGAAGAAGGAGCGTCTTACCAAAGAGGCCACCGCCATCTCCGAGGGAAAGAAGAAGGAGGATGTCAGCAAGAAGCCCTACACCGTCAAGTACGGTCTTAACCATGTCGTTGGTCTCATCGAGAACAAGAAGGCTTCACTCGTCCTCATCCCCAACGATGTTGATCCTATTGAACTTGTGATATTCCTTCCCGCTCTCTGCCGTAAGATGGGCGTTCCCTTTGCCATCATCAAGGGCAAGGCTAGACTCGGTACGCTCGTTCATCAGAAGGTAAGATTAAGCCAGTCCCACACTTGGTCGCATCTACTAACGTTAAGTAGACCGCTGCTGTTGTCGCCCTGACCGAGGTTCGATCAGAAGACAAGAACGAGCTCTCCAAGCTTGTCTCCGCCCTCAAGGACGGCTACCTCGAGAAGCACGCTGCCGAGTCGCGTCACTGGGGTGGTGGTATCATGGGTGCCAAGGCGAACGCTCGCATGGAGAAGAGGAGGAAGGCTCTTGAGAGCGCCATCAAGATCTAAAACGATCTCCACGGACAAGATTATGATGATAATGGTTAGGAGAGCCTTCATGGGCTTTGGCGTGTCTTTACTCTACATGTAGCGGTCTTGGGGCAATACCTAGGCGTCTAGGACGGCCAAAAATGGGTCCAATATCGATTAAATTCACTTCCCATGCCCATGAGGATTAATCAGTCTGCTTTGGATGTTCCAGTGATGAATAAGCGTGCAGTGGGGCAGATATGCTCAGGCTCGCCCCGGCCATTATAACTATTAAAATATCCTGCAAGGTACCCCTCCCCCGCCGAACGAAGGTACAATAACGTAACCGCCAATAATTGTTCTGCTTGCTCTTAACAGGATATGTAGGTATGCACAGAAGCGTTTTCTTTTGCGACTGTCTAGCTGATTGTTTCAAGCCACACATTGCATATACGGTATAGTTGTCGCCCGGCATGCCTCTGACCATCCTCACAGACGAGGACATCCGCACGCTCCTGCTCGGCCTCACAAAGGGCGACATCCTCGACCTGCAACAAAGCCTAGCCGACGCGCTCCACTACTACTCAACAACCACCGAAGAAGAAGCCAATGGCTGCTGCTCGTTGCTCCAGCCGCTCCGGACGGCGCTCAAGCGGACAGATGGCCAGACGACGCTCTTCATGCCGGCAAGCAGCAACGACGGGCTCGGCATCAAGGTCGTCACGCTATCCAAGCCCGATTCCAAAGAGAAGCCCGCCTCCGAATCGAGCCTAAAATCCTTCGACTCGACCTCGCTGTCTACTCAATCGTCCCCTCAATACACAAACGATAACGTCCCCTCGCCATCCATAACCAGCTCATTGAGCACGACACCAAAGGGCACCCTAACACTCCTAGATAAGGCCGGCCACCCGCTCGCCTTTATAAACGCTGAGGAGCTGACCGCCTTCCGAACGGCGCTGGCCTCGACCATGCTCTTCAAGAAGCGCGTCAACGTCCACGACGTAACCGTCTTCGGGGCCGGGAAACAAGCCTACTGGCACATCCGACTCGCGCTCCTACTTCGGGGCCCCGAGATCCACCACTTGAACATAATAAACCGATCCTTCTCCACCGCGCAATCGCTCCTGAC
Source organism: Lojkania enalia (assembly GCA_010094045.1). NCBI lineage: Eukaryota > Fungi > Ascomycota > Dothideomycetes > Pleosporales > Lojkania > Lojkania enalia. Next base: position 179,796 of record ML986654.1, read on the forward strand.
AAGACTCTACGACCCGTCCTCTGCGCCGACTACGTACCCATCCCTCGGGACACTGGAAAATGCCACCCCTACCCCATCGCAAAACGATCTAGCCCTCGGTCTCGCCCGCCCAAAAATTCAAATCCTAACTCCCTCCCATACCGAATACACCCGCCTACTAAAAACTACTATTCGCCACAGCAGTGCTCTATTCTGCACCACCCCTTCCACATCCCCCTTATTCCCCGCTTCCTACCTGACGAACCCTGAGGGCAGGAAAAAAGGACGTTACATCTCGCTCATCGGGTCCTATGCCCCGCATATGCTGGAGGTGGATCCGGAGATTATCAGACAGGCGGTCGCGAGGCCGGAGGGAGGGCAGGGCAGGCATTGGCATCATCATGGGCATAGACACGCCGGCGGGGGTAGCGTCGTGGTGGTGGATAGTCTGGAGGCGTGCCTGAAGGAGGCGGGGGAGCTAATACAGGCAGGCGTGAGGAGCGACCAGGTAGTCGAGGTGGGCGAGCTGGTCATGCTGAAGAGGGATGCAGAGAGGAGGCGGGCGGAGCGAGCAGAGCGAGCAGAGCGAGCAAAGCAAGTTGAGCAAGATGCACACGCACACCATGACACTATGGACAACGCCGGTGTTGAACTTGGCGAAGCGAAAAAGGTGAAAGGGAAAGAGCGTAACGCGGATGACAGCGCGGAGCGCTCGCTAATGGAGTGGCTGCAAGCCGGCAACGTCATATATAAAAGCGTAGGCATCGGGCTCATGGACGTCGTGGTTGGCAATGAGCTAGTGCGGTTGGCTGGCGAGAGGGGCATCGGGACGCGAATTGACAATTTCTGACAGAATAGACTTAACTAGAATGTCAAGTCGATGTGAAAAATAGACATGTTGTGAACAACTGCTCACGCATCACACAGATCACGATCCTCAAAACATGCAAGCATAGCGCATATAATCTATCCCACTTGCGCCGACCATGCAATCCTCTCCTCGCTACTAATCGATACACACAATTCCCTAGACAGATGTTCCTCATGGCCATTTAACGACGAATGAGCAAATTCTCCCGACCCTATGCCTAATGCCACAGTTTACCCTCTCGTGTATCGTACACCCCCACCACCAAATTTTCATCTATTTCGTCCATCCATTCATCATGAAATCCGTGACAAGGACAAAAATGTACCCATGCGTGGTCTCGTCTCTATGCAAAGTAGCTCTTCCACAGCACGCCTTCCAGATCTTCTAGTTGCTCTTGCTCAAACGCCTGCTCATATATTAGTTATTATTGCATTGAATGGTTTGGAAGATTTCTTACCTTAACATCAACGTGCCAAGTATCCTGCCTCGTCTTCTTGAAGTCTGCGAGGATGCTCTTCACGCTCTTGCCTACTGTCCCCGAGTCCGCCGCGGCCTTTCGTGCCAACGTCGCAAGCACATCGGGCAACCATGCCGGTGGCGGGCTCATGTACGGGAAAGCCTGGATCAACGCACCCAAACCAAGTACAGCGGCATGTCGGGTCAGGATGAGCTTGTTGTGCTCCGGTGTCGGAGTGCCTGGGATACGACGCTTCGGAAGGGGATTCTTCGCCAACATATCCGTAAATTCGACCTTCAAGGACTCGACCATACGCGTGCGCAAGCCCACAGGGGAGCAGCGAATCATGCCAGAGAGCGTAGTTGCAGCCCCCATACGGACTTCTAGCTGGACATCTCCCAACATGGCAGACACGCAATCGAAGATATCGAGCTGCTGTTTCTCCGACATCAGAAACAGTCTTCGGAAATAGATGACCTGTATGTTGATTAAAATACGAAGGCGTTGATGCCAAGATGTTGCATTGCGACCAATGCGGATCAGGGCGGTGATGAATTCAGTATCTTCGCCTTTTCGATGCGGAATGTTAGGCAAATGGCGGAAGACACGATAGGCGAGCGATTGTAGTTCAGGGTCTTCTTTGATGTCCATCATATGCAGAAGCTGCTCTGTGAAGACATCGGGGAAGAATTTGACGAGCTGGGTGCATTCATACGAAGACAAGGTTGTGTCAAGCCAGAGAAGAACAGTCTTGCCACCTGATGTATAGGAGGATGGGGTCTGTTGTCCGGCGGGTCGTTCCTGACGCCACTTTTCAAGACGACCAAAGACGGTGGTGATTGTGTTTGAAAATTCTTCCGTCGGTTCGTACGGTCGGAGACCAATGGACGAGGCTTCCTTCTGCGTCTTCATAAGAGTTACGACATCTCTATATGATTCATGGTATCGCGTTCGGTAAATACTTGCAATAGTTTGCCCCATTGCTTCGCGGACACCCTTGTACGGATGGTCGAGGTGTTGCATAAAATTCTCTAGAATTGGCTTCTCTAGCTGGAAGTGCCAGCCACCATCGAGAATGGCTTGTTGGAGCATATGGATCTTTGAGCTTTCCTTGAAAGCGGCGTTCGAGTTCATGTCAAGACGGTAGCTGGACAACCAATCAATAAAGGGCCAATTCCGCCTCGGATCTTTGGATTGCAGAACAACATGCAAGAAGGTTGTCCAGTAGCCATTATTCTCAGGCGTGAGGCCATCCTGGAATATACCTCGGATGACTGGGAAAACATACTCCCACACCTGTTGGCGATGCTCGGGGCGAAGGTCGGGTGCGCATGATAGCAGAGCGCCCATGATTTCGGCCGTGGCTCGGTGTTGATGCTTGTCGCTTCCATCTCCATACACAGACTGAGTGAGGTCTTTGATATCTTCAAACGTGGCAACTGCAAGACCGCAGAAGACCAGCTCGAAAGCGTGCGTAAGCATCATCGCACTTGACATGCGGAAACGATCAGCGCCTGAATCACGCGGCTCTTGCTTCATGTAGGCGAAATATGTGGAGAACCAAGAGCGATCCAGGAGCTTTCCAATCTTCTTGCGGACATCAACCTCGACCTCATCGTACGCGAGCGGTGGAGGGTTCGGTAAGAAGGCTGGCATAGTTTTGTTCCATACTAGCCAACCAGGATAGTCAAAGTCGACATAATACTTAGCCTCCGGCTTCGCAAAGCTGGCCAAGTGCTCTTCGGTCCAGTCTGGATCATCTGCCCTTGTGGGAACCGTGATCTTATCGGGGAGCTCCTCTTCGCCAAGGAGATACTTCTCATAGCTATGGCCGGTGAGAGCTCGAGTCTGAATAACCGCGAAAAGACCAACCAGTGCGCCAGCGTACAGCCCTCGGAGGCTAGGATGAGGATCAATGGAGCCTTTCGCAACTAGATCGATCATCTCATCTGAAGCGATTGTGTCGTACCTCATCCCGAGGTTGACAATAATGGGCGCGGTGCGACTGACCTTTTTCCAATGAGCAGTCTTGCTGATCTCGACGAGCTCCTTAGAAAGATCAGATTTCCTTCCTTCGATCCGAGCCCTCTTAGACTTAATGTATTCTTTTCGTTTGGTGACCTTCGCCTGCACTGTCTGCTCTTCGCTTGCCTCAATCACATAAGCAATAGCCTCGACAACCTCTTTGTCCATTATCACCATCCGCTCTAGGGCTTTGCCCATGTCCATGACTTGGAACGTAGCGTTTGTAGCAAGTTTCTGTACAGATGGCTTGTCGGCGCCCGTGACTTCAATGAAGGCTTTAATCAAGGTTGGTGTAAACCTCCAATCGCGGCTAATGGTCTTTGCCAGACTGCCGAAAAGTAAGGAGAACATCGCCCCTTTAATTCGAGGATAGTCGCTCTCCCCAACTGCCTTTTCCAATGTCTGGAGAAGAGGCGGGATGACAAGAGGACGCGCACCGAGGATGCACTTAACAGCCGATTCGTTCGCAGTCTGCGCCGTCCGTCGAATGTCGGTGTACAAAGAAACGCTGGACTCTGCAAGATCAAGTAGAAGCAATTTATCTATATCTGTCTTTGGTCGAGGGTTGGCGTTATGCCGCAAACGCTGTAGGTGATATACATTGGCGCGACGGACAAGCAGAGGCCTAGGATACTCCTTCCTAAGACCGCTGAACTTGAATGGCCCAACGTCGACGCTAAGAAGCCTAGTGACTCTATCAAGAACGTGGGCTGATCGCTCAATACCGACGTCGATGAAGTAGGATCGATAGGCATTGTACAAGGCGTTGAAGCATGGAACGTCATCTTCCTGATTTTTGTTCAAGAATTGGTGCACATCATGTAATGTCTTTCCAATCTTATAACGCAGATCATGAATGAGCTTGTAGGTGCTCCCCTCCCGTTGCAAAGGATAGCCTGTATTGTATTGGAACGTAGGCTTGACCTCTTCATCCTCTGCTTCGCCGAGACCTGCATCGTCGTCAATACCTTCAGTATCCATAGCATCAGGATCCGATTCGGCATCGATATCCGTGGCCGCACCATATTCAACGAGATCATGCCTCGAATCAAATAGCACTGAGATGCCTGAAAGAAGAAGCCTCAGAAGAACCAAGTTCCTAGATACTTCATCCGACCAATCCTTACCGGTCCCATCGCGCTTGATCGGGGGATCGGGGCTGCAGAGTGATAGCAGAGAGTTGATTGCATGTGTAGACTGCGCTTCAAACAGTTTTACCGCAAACTCAATCTCTTCGGGACTGGGGGTATGCCATTTAACATTTAACTTCTTTGGATCGATAAGCCTGCCCCATGAGTCTGTAGTCAGCCCAGCCTCTAACTCCTCTGCTTCGTAGATAGAGTGGTCGATTGTGTATGTCACTGTTACGTTAAGAAGGAGGTGGTGGATGAAGTTAGACACGTGCACGGTAGGGACGCCCCTACATTTCCGCTGCATATACTCGGCGATGTCGAAGAGCTCGTCTTTCCAAGCCAACACAGCATCACCGACGTGCACTACGCACATACTCAAAAGGCCAATATTCCAGACAAGTGCTCTATCTCTCGGAAGTACGTCAGAGCCTGTCGTTCGTGTGGATCCCGCCCCATTATCGTCTATTTCGGTCCTAATGCCAGCAAGAAGATGTGGCAGGAGACGCTTAAGAGATTTCTCGGGGCTGATTTTAACAAGACCAGCGCAAATAAACGCCATGGCATCTTTGGCCTGATGAATCACATGGTTGGTGATGAAGTTTGCAATCTTGTCAAGAGCAATGTCAAAAAGCTCAGGAGACAGCGCCGAGAGAAGAGGCGTGAAAGCGGCGGGCAGTGTATTAACCACAGTCTCCTCAGGAGACCCGCTCCGCACCCTGGAAGCATCTGGCAAATTTTCTAGGAGCGTAAACACGCGACCAAGAAATGATATCAAGAACTCGGCAAGCCCAGTTGTTGAGGACCGTAGGATCATTTCTTCCTCATGATCGCTGAGCTCTTTCTCATAGTCGATCTCGATATCGCCGCCGGCATTTTCTAGCCGGTCAACTTGTTCTGTGATCCATCGTACAGCTAAGCTAGTATCAGTATCGGTGTCTTCCATTGGTGTCTCCGTTCCACTTGCAGGGGCTCTGCCGCTGACAATCTTGCTTTCTTTGGCAAGGTCGTGGAACGGCACCATGTAACAAACGCCTTGGATGTAAGACAGGGTATGAATTGTCTTATCCAAGTCGTTGGCATCGATGCCGGGTAGTGCAAGCCCCAAGACAGAAGTGACGTGACACCGGTAACCTTTTGTCCTCGTCATAATCTTCGACAGCATGTGCAACGCTCGGATCGACGATATTGTGCGGTGGACCTCGACCAAACCCTGCATTGCGGGGTAGATCCGCTGAAGTGCACCAGGAAGAATCAGATTTGGCTCCAAATATGCCAGGTATTGAAGTGTCGATAGGGCAAAGTTAACCGCCGTGCCACTCTTTGCAAAAATGCCCATAAAAGTTACGTCGCGTAGGCATAATACGAGTCGCCGTTTCATAGCATCGTTCAGCTTACGGTCTTCTAGCACCTCCATCTCGCCACTTCGCTCCCGATTCCAACGCATGACGAAAAAGTCTGCCAAATAGTACGCAAGTTGCGCCAGTGTCTTGGTCCAGCTTCCCGAGTTTGAAGGATGGTAGAAGGTCTCAATTGCCTGGATAAGTCCTTCAAGCTTGCTGAATACCGAGTCCGAATTGTCCATACACGCTGGTGACATGGACATGACTATCCAGCGTGCAATATGGTGGGAAGTCGGGTGCTTCCGCTGGTCACGATCGAGCATGACAGCTAGGCCAGCACCCAAGTCGACCGTGCTGCTATAGGGTGACGTTGCTTGGCCAACAGGAATCTCGAGTAATCGCAGAGCCGCCGTAAATATGAGCGAGCACTGCTCTCCCGTAAAGATCCCATACTCCGACCAAGCGACGTGGGAGGCGCCCAAGTTCTCCCGAGCGAGTCTCGAAACTATGTCGATAAAGTGCATGTCAAACAGTTTCGATCGATTCACCAAAGACCACAGATGAAAGAACGTGGGCAGATAGTTTTGCGGTTGCAAGTCTGACCTATCCTCTGGAGGAGGATTTGTGGGGAGCAGCAAATTAAGCAAGCCCACCACAACGTACGCGCCTTCACTAAAGGATGTACTAAAGAAAGGCAAAATCTCCTCAAACATGGCTGGTATATCATTCGGGTCAAAGAAGATTTGAGCGAAGGTGCACATTTTGGTTAGGGTACGGATGTTGCGCTTCACATTCGGTGGGTTTGCCCCGCCGGACTCTGATGGGAGGACGAAAAGCTTCAGCTCGTGGTACAACGGCCTCCAGTCCAAATACAAGTCTTTGCCAGGGCGAAGGTAGTGCTTTCGTCTAATTGAACGGATTAGCCAACTGTTATGCCAACGCAAGGTGGTGTGGGGGGACTGACTTTGTCAAGACCATGAACATGCTCGCGAAGCGTTCCGCAACCAGATAATCCAGCCCCGGGGCAAGCGCGAGCTCGTAATAGAGCTTCACCAGCTTGATCCTGGTGACAGTGGGAAGGTCGAACTTGAGCGACAGCCATCCGCGAATCTCGCGCGTCCAGTGCACCGCGCCTGGGGCGAAGTCACCCGCAGACACTGCGATGTAGAGGTGCTTCAAGCATGTCTTCAGATTGTCTTCTCTCTCTGCTTGTCCCTCCGTCTTATAAGGCAGGTATTTGAAGTAGGGGAAGGTCCGTGGGCGGGAGCGGCTCTGTTTGTCCACGTCGAGACCGTTAGCATTGCCGTTGGCGTGGCGCCAATCGTCTCCGGGTGAAGTCGCACGGGACGTATCAGGCGCGGAGCCCGCATCGAGGGCGGACATGAGCTGTGATATCCGCTCGTTGCCCGCCATGACGACGGAGGGAGGGAGGAGGGTCGAGACAGGTTTAAGGTGCAGAAGGCGGGCGCTCGAAGCAGACGGTCATCCAAAAAATAGCTAGCAATGCGCGGTGGGTTGCCGTCAACGATTTTTGTGCCGCTATTGCCAGTTAGCATGGATTGTTCTGTGAGTGAAAGGCTGGATGTCGGCGACGAGCTATCCACACGACACGAGGCGACGGGCACACTTGCCCTGGGATCAGAACGGCGAGCGGGTGCTGCAGCTCGCTGTTGGTGGGAGTCTTGTAGGTGGAATACAGTGGATCCAGTAATTGCGGCGTGGATGTAGGGGAGGCTCGAGCAGTGGTTCATGTGCTGTATGTGGGTAGCGGAAGGGTGATGGTGGCCGGGGACAATGCGAGGCGTGTGGAGGAGCTATGACCTATCCCACGCACCTGAGGGCTGGGCAGCTCCGTGACTCCCTACGTGACTGACCGGCGTGCGGGTGGGCCGGATTAGACTGCTGCTCACTGACTACGCAAGACAGCTATTCACCTAGGGCCAGGACGATTATTATTGCGAGCCCGCTCTTGTTCGGCTCAGACAGCGGGCAAGACGGAGGCGAATTTGCTGCGACGTAGGCGCAGGTGCGGTCGGTCCTTTATCACCGGAGTCCGCCCCAGGCATTAGCAGACACGCAATTCACTGTGCTGTAGGCACGACGGGTACGCCATCCGCCCTAATAATACTCTTTCTCGTGACCAAAAGAGTATTTACTACTTCTAGCGCGATTACTACAGTACCGGTCCAACGGCCAGGAACAACACCCTTGCCATTTTCATCATCTTCTAGCATACCTAGAAGACCTTGAATCTTGATGGTCATAGTGTACTCTAGTTGAAACCCTCTTCATTTCCACGCCGGTATGTACCACTTACGATTCATCATTCGCCCGTCTCCATTTTCTGAACGCGCTTCGGGCACTTCTCTTGTTCCTCACTTCATCATGCGCCTGTTTAATCCGCCTGCATGAATCTTGTTCCGACTCTACGCGCAGTGGCACGACACGCGACCCGCTTATTGCCCTCCATCAACGACCAGTCCCGAACCCAACACGTCTGCGCAACAAGGTGGTTGCTACCCCCCAGCAAAAGCCGTTCAAGATAATCGTCGATCGTAACAAGGAGCCGGCGCAGTTACTGATCGCGCCGCAGTGGTCGAAATGGGCTCCTACTATGATGTCGACGCCATCCTTACCGATTCCCAGGTAATCATCCATCCCGGATATCGTCCTCATCTGCTCAAACTGCTTACCTTAGCAGAAAGTACCGTGTACGTTTGAGCTGACAGTCTCCGGGCTTGGCTTCCTCGAGGGCAACATGAGTGGCGATGTAAGATGTCACGCCTTGTCAGCTATCGGTCACGTCGTAACAGTGTTTTGCAGATGAAACAGGGATCCAAAGTAGAGCTGCCGCTATGGCTTGGCGAAATGCTTGCATTGAGGTACGATCTATCGCTGAACAGGATGGAAGACATTGCCTTACTTGAAGAAAGCCAAAGCCTAAACACTTCGTCCTTGGTCACGCTTGACCCGCCATCCGCTCTTGCCCCGCGTGTAATGAACGCCTTGAAAGCTGACCCTAGGATGGTTGATCTTCGAGCACTTGCGCCGCATTTCTACAATCTCGGCACACGCATCCTGGAAATTTTTGAAGAAGAAGAGATCACAGAAGTGCTGAACGAGGTGACTGCTACTACTAATCCATTCCACGCTGCTACAAACGGCTAATGGATGCAGTCATTTAAGTCTCGAGCAGCTGTGATAGCCGACCAAGCACACAACCCCCGGGGGGCCTTAGGCGAAGGTGCCGACTTCATGCGAGGTCTGGACGAAAACGAAAGACAGCGTAAGTCAGTCAGTCAGTCTTCAAACTCCTTTTCAAATCGCTGACCAGGCGAAAATCACAGTGTTTCGGGCAGCTCACGACAGTGCTAAAGCTGTGCGAACATGGATGACAGACCTGAAGAAGAAGTAGGACGCCAGATAGATCGGACAATATCCTCACTTGTACAGCAGCCTAGTATGTCAACTATGGTGAGATCAGTCGTCATGGGGTCAACAAAATGGTCTCCGTGTGGTGCACTATAACGAGAATAAAAGGAAAAGACGCTGTGATTGTCACCATCAGACGGTAATGCAACAGGGTATTGGTCCTGAGGAATGCAGAAGACCGAAGCACAACAGTAGAGGGAGAACAACTAAACGAAGCTCATGAGGTACCGCTAGAATACTAGTCCGTGTACGACATACATTTACCTGGCTGTTGTCAACTGATCCCTGGATGCAACACCTTGCAACACTTGAAGATAACTTTCAGCGCATCATCCCTCCCAGATTACTGTTTTGGAGCAGAGACATTAACTGGTCTGGGGGATAGCCAAGAAATACAGGCCCATTAAATACCATCTGGGGTATCACTTTGGGGGGATCCTGCACAGGATGTTTTGGCTCTGTTCGCTCGGGGGAAGGTGCTGGAACGATTTCAGGTTCCGGAGGTGAGGCAGGACCGTCAAAAAAAGGTGGTTTTGCGTGGTCCGGTGCTTTCCCCATCGCTCTATGGTCAAATGGGCATTTGCTGGGCTTTCCAGGTGTCTCGCCGAGGGGGCGGTCTATTTTAATTGGTAGGGGAGGAGAGGCGGTTGGAGCAGACCCGACTGACGAAGAGCTGTCCGCACTCGTGTACTTTGCCGGGATTGGGATTCCCCACGGCCGGCTTGGCGATTCTCCGACACGGATCTCTTTGAGAGGCCGGTCGAAATGTGCAGTCCGAGCCTCATCGAGAACTTGTCCGGGAGAATCTTCTTCAGGAGTGGTGTTGTTTAGACTTGCAGTGACAGCGTTCGCCCATTTCTCAACTTTCTTGTCTGGCTCCGGTTCCTCAATAGCATCACCTCCGTCTTCCTCATCCTCTCCTGGCTCTTTCGGTAGCCAGGCCTGATGCTTCTGGCCAAGACCCTGTATCATGCTAACGAGATTGCCATACTTTCGATCGAGTTGCTGTATACTTTCCGCATTGCTCTGGAAACGTTTGATGCATACCTCATGGCTTCTCGGTATTTCATGTTTGTGCTTTTGGAAGTAAGTCGCTACTTCTTCTGGGGCGTGCTGATCAAGGAAGCGGATAGGACACACTGCCGCAGAGCCTTCACCGGAGCCCGACACAACAGCCGAGATGTGATCATTTCCGCAAATCTCTGCGCGTATAGGGTCGGTAAAAGAGGGCCGTTTCGATCTTCTACCTCGAAGACTCCCGCGGAAACTCATCCTAGAGGTTGAACTCCGAGGGGTGGCGAGGGGGGTTTGCCTAGCGCTGCCGGATGCAAACGGACAGCCAAGTTTACTGGGCGTACCAGGAGTAGTGAAGTCCTTCTCCATATGTGACATGTCGGACTGCTGCGTGTCTATTGGCAGTGTTTCCTTATCGGCAGAAGGCCCGCTCCAGATCTTCACTCCACGGTTTTCCATACTGTTCCGAAGTCTTGCCAAAGCGGATTCTGCTTGTCGAATATGGACTGCCCTGCTCCTTCTCCCCGCGTCCTCGCTTTGGCTTAGCAGTTGGACCCATTCTATCTGAGGGCGGGGATGTTCGGAGGAGACGTGCTCAAGTTCTTGGAGGAAAAAGAGGTGGTCCTGAGGTAAAGTGTCCGGTGTGGATCGTTTAAGGAGATCGAGATACTGTAAAAGTCAGTACAGAAGGTTGCTAGTACCAAAAACAGTAAATGTTGAATGTAGCAAAATGTACGAGATCAGGATACATGTGATAAATTATCTATCAAAGCCGCGAAGCAGCTTCAGGTCTAGAGCTAAAAGAGATCATCATGACAAAAAGTATTCGAAGACATAAGAAATGGCTCACCTGTTGCTTCGCCCAGGATAGCTTGCTTTCCAGCTGCCGGTGTTGGTCAAACAGTAGCTGGTATTCCCCACTCAGGGCCGCGAAGCCTTCTGAAAGCTGGTCCACCAACTGGGAGACCGAATCCCGCTTGTCAGTCATCGAAAAAGGGTTGCCGAGGAAAACATGTACAATAGAAGGGGATGGTGCAGCAAGAGTCCGGAACAGAGTGCCACAGAAGACGCCCAGTTGGCAAAAGTGGGTGATGGACGGGAGGATTGAGAATGACGGAAAGAAACCAAGATCCATCTGTCGGTGTTTACTGTGTGCGCTGCCTCCGACCATCAATCCTTGGAAGTTTAGTAAGGATGCCGAGGAATATCACGTGATCGGCGGAACACACCGCCGACAGGTACAGTAGACTAGTTCCTTGGAAGGCACGTCACAGCAAGCTCCGCCTCGTACATCGTGCGGGTTTACGTATTCCTCTTTGCCATTGGCCTGTATTCTTATACAGCATGCATTCAATTCCTGTTCATCGACATTCCAATTCTTGCTAAACGGCCGCAGTTGCGCTTTTGCGACTTCTACTCTACATTCCGCTCGTTTGCCCGCTTACACTGACCGGCTCCCCCAACAGTCCTTCTGCCATGGCCGAGTCACTCCACAATTCGCGATTCCGAAAATGGCTTGCGCAATCCCCTCCAGTTGCGTGGGGCGTCCATCAGCTTCGCGGACTACTCATTGGCGCCCTTAGGCAAGGTCCAATCCCCCAGCATGTTGCCTTCGTTATGGATGGTAACAGACGCTTCGCGCGGGATCACCACATCGAGACTGTGGAAGGGCATTCCCTGGGGTTCGAAGCCCTTGCCCGCGTATGATGTGCCCGCCTCCATTCGTGGACTGAATAGAGCTAACCTGCAAGCTCAGATTCTCGAAGTATGCTACAAAGCTGGCGTTAAGGTCGTCACTATATATGCCTTCAGTATCGAGAACTTCAAGCGGTCGAAGCATGAAGTAGATGCGTTGATGGCCATGGCGAAGATGAAATTGAACCAATTGTCCGAGCACGGCTCCCTACTCGACCGTTACGGTGCTTCCATCCGCATCCTTGGTCAGCGCAGTCTAGTGAGACCCGACGTGCTCGAAGCCGTGGACAGAGCCATGGCTCTAACAGCGAAGAACAACAAGTACGTCGTACAGTGCCCTAACCTAATACGGGATCTAACAATGGATTTACAGGGCAATCTTGAATGTTTGTTTTCCTTACACATCGCGGGATGAAATAGCAACGGCTGTTCGGAGCACAGTGGAGACATACAGTAAACCACTTGTGACATCGCCATCGAAGCGTCCGTTCTCCGAGACCCATATAACCCAGAATATAAGAAAGCAAATGCTGACAACTGTTCCCGAAGATGTGGCCGAGCAGCTGACAACGTCGCGCTCGACATCCCCATCATCGTCTAACGGAACGAGCCCAGCAGTAGAAGGAGCACAGTCGCCAGTTACATCAACGGCCATCGATCATTCTGAGAAGGGCGAGGGTCAGAAAACTGCTCCTAACTATCCTGACCCGGAAACAATCACGGCCGACACGTTGAACGACAATATGCTGACGGCGGGTATGCCTCCGCTGGACCTCTTAGTGCGAACTTCAGGCGTCGAACGGCTGAGCGATTTCATGTTATGGCAGTGTCATGAAAAGACATCTATTGTTTTCTTGGACTGTCTTTGGCCCGAATTCGATCTATGGCAGTTTTTGCCTGTGCTCATAGAATGGCAATGGCAACGAAAGAAGCTGCAAGAACAAGAAAGGAATCGGGGTCGTTACAAACTGGATTGAGAAAAGGAGCTCTACAATGGCATTACCCACAGTATCATTGAAGGGAATCAGCGCGGATGAATTGGTTCATGGACAAGGAAAGAACATACAAAGCACAAAACAATACCCAGTAGAGCGCGAGCAATTCGTAGACGAGCTAGACCTATGTGGGATTCGCATTTCTAGCTGAAGAATTCACATTTGCGTGGTCTCTCTAAGTTGAGAACGGCCACACATCAGCGCCTTCTGTTCTATTGGTCTACGAGCATGCGGCTAAGCCGCATCCTTCTAGTTTTTGATCTGACTTTATCTTGATCACACCGTCGCCCAAGCGGTGTACCGAGGCGCGCGCCATCTGATTCGCGCTAATGTTTGCGTAAGGATTTTGACTTCTGCTTTTTCAGCCGGGCTACGCCTAGAATGTCGCTTTGTCCGGATTTCGTGAACGCTACGTTACTCTTAAGATGCACATGCCCCGCAGCTTGCGCAGTATTTGGCCGTGATTCCTTCTTGATCTCATAATCTGTTGCAGGAGATATAATTTGCCAAGCTTTTCGTCTCTCTTCTACCATCTTCATACCAGATAATAGAGAAGGGAGGGGCTCCAGCTAATATCTTTGAAACGTTCTCCGCGGTCTCCATTTGACGCTTTGCAACGGTGCATAACTAGGAACATGGCAGCTACGCTTTTATCGCTGCCGCTCGAGCTGCGAGAGCTTATCTACCGGGAACTTTTCAGTCAATACACCGTGCGCCACGGTTTCGGTCGCGGGCCTCCTTCCAATCGCACTACCATCCTCCAGACCTGTCAGCAAATTTATCGCGAAGCATGGCGGTTTCTACCGTCGAGCGTCAAATTCCAATTTCGCGGGACCGAGTCGATGCTTGATACCCTTCTTAGTGTCGATCAAAACGTTGTAACACGCATACGTCATATCCATGTCAAAGCGTTCCCATTCCCGCTATACGCGACGGGGAGGCCAGACTATTATTCCACATATTACTTCCACAATGCTTTGTCTTTACTTCCAGGGTTGCATCTCGAGAAGCTTACCGTTGAAGACGCATTCCATGGCTTTGGAATGGGCGATGGTTGGCGAGACGTAGTGACATACTTCGACATTGAAGGATTATTGAAAAGCGATGCTTGGAAAGAGCTAGTCTATATCACGCCAAATACGGATTTCATTGCTTCCGGATACGACTATAGACAGAAGAGAGTCGCTCAGCCGGAAAACTGGAATGCACTAATCCAAGAAAGAGACGGCGCAGATTCGGGCGCAAAGGTGGAGATGTTTATTATACCTGACCGGGATACATCCAAGACGCCTCAACCCTGGTCTGCTAAGCCTGGGCACGAAGTGATTGAAAATTGGCGCATTGCCGGCCCCGACCAAGATTTGAAGGGCCAAGTCAGAATCGTGGCCTGTAGAGGGAAGAGAGCTCGGTATGTACAGCTTGGTCTGTCAGAGAAGAAGACATGGAAGGAACTCAAGGATGAGGAAGGAGGTTTTACACGTGAAGGTAAGATATTCTTTCACCTACTACAACCTTGTGCTTCCTGTGATCTTGCAAAACACCGTTGCTTGTGTCAGGAGCCATATAAGAGAAAAGAGAAAATGAGCTTGTCCGCCGAACATTTCTCGAAGACGCTTCTGAGAGTCATCTACTCATAACCCAAGTGGATGAAGCTGACGACAACCAGATTGGACGCCTTACTATAACGATATGGCTGATGCCGTTGGATGGATATACGGAGGCTGGGGAAGGCGAATGCAAATGGCCAATAGAGCGATCAACGGTTAGCCCTGCAATTACAGCATTGCTACCATTCCGGCACGGTCGAACGATTTCTTTTGCGCCCAGGTCTTGTCTTAGCCTTGGGATGGGATCACTATTTGATTTCGATGTTTTGAGAGGTACTGAGCCGCACTTGGTATTGTTTTCCAAGATGCACGTTTCATATACATTCACCCCAGAATTTACCCCACACGGGTTACACAGCACTATAGATCTTGGCCCCAATGGGATTTCATTTAGCCTGCAATTTATTTGTCTACCGTGCCATGCGATCGACGACGCAGACCAAGGTTCCGGGTCTGCGGCTCGGACGTTGAAGTGTCACCTGTGAACGTTCAGAGTCAGACTGCGAATCTTATTACCGTGATTGTTCCCAGGCAGTAGTTCTCCTAGCTATGATCCGGCATGCCTTCATTGAGCCATGGCCGCGTTTATCTGATTGTGGGCCTTTGCTTCGTCGTTCTCTTCTTCGTGTTGAAGTTTCAGCACAGCAGTTACTCAGATGGCGCCTTTCCTTTTTTGAAGCAATATTCTCATCTAAGCAACACTCCTCGTGATGGTATTGCCAATGATACCTTTGGTGTAAGTAACCATTATAAGATATCCCCTATCATATCAGTAACCGACCAGGCGTTCAGTTTGAGAAGATTTTCGTCATCAACGCGCCATGGAGAACAGATCGCAAGGATTCAATTTCTCTAGCGGCATCATACAGTGGCTTGACCCTTGAATGGATTAAGGGTGTTGAAGCTAAAAGCATTGAAGAGAAGGCCTATCCACCTGGAAATCACCGAGAAATCTCGCATGGTAATCGGGGAAGTTGGCGAGCCCACATGGATGCCCTTCGAGAGAATGTTTTAACCATTCCATCTGGCGCACACTCAGTAACGTAAACTAGAATAATCCAGCAAAATCTCACCACAGCGCTAATACTTGAGGACGATGCCGACTGGGATTTCCGGATACGATCCATACTAACAGACTTCAGTCACGGCGTACGAAGACTGCCGGAGCTCATCACCCAATCAGAACTACACTCTAGAAACCCGCCCGAAGCCTCAGACGAGAAGCTCTCGCAATTGGAACTAGCCAAACGCTCTTCTATCTCCGTTCCACCACTTTCCGGTCGCAGCATCCCCAAGTCAGGGCCCTACGGCCGCGACTGGGATGTCCTCTGGCTCGGCCATTGTGGCGCTCAACTATCCCCTTCATCACCACACAGCCCAGATCGCATCACGATCCCAAACGACCCCACAGTCCCCGAACCCCAACATCTTAAGCCAATGTCCCAGGCCAAACTCGACCAGCTAGGATCCCTCTACCCGCCCCATACCCGGGTCATCCACCGGGCCAACAGCACCCTCTGCACCATCGCCTACGCAGTAACGCAATCCGGAGCCCGCAAACTGCTCTACGAGTTCGGGATCCGTGAGTTCAATAAGGGCTACGACTTCGCGGTTTCCGACTTCTGCAATGGACTGACGCGCGGCGCGAAGAGGGAGACGATGCCCCTCTGCATCACCGTGCAGCCGCCCATCTTCAGCCACCATTTTCCAGTCAAAATGAAGAGCGACATTATGGGAGTGGGTGCCGGGGGAAAGGAGGTCGGGACAAGGTATGTA
Organism: Lojkania enalia; assembly: GCA_010094045.1. Classification (NCBI taxonomy): domain Eukaryota; kingdom Fungi; phylum Ascomycota; class Dothideomycetes; order Pleosporales; genus Lojkania; species Lojkania enalia. Next base: position 196,120 of record ML986654.1, read on the forward strand.
AGGTGGAGTGTTAGGATGAATTTAGAGAGGTTGGTGAAGGGGGAGGAGGGGATTGTAGAGCAGTGGGAGGATGATAAGAAGGCGAGTTGATGGATGGGAGGATGTTTGGAATGCTTAGAATCGTGTTGCTCGAGGTTACTATTAGAACTGTGATTTATTGTCATCCTTTGCTTACATCAAATGGAAAACGTCCTGTTCTTGGGCGACGGGCGTCATTGGATACGAGGCCCTTGACGAATTTCGAAGCGGGTCTTCTGCGCTAAAAGCAAATTAAAGCAAGTAAAAACTTGAGATGGTGAAAAGCACAGAGAAGCCCGAAACTGTGTCAAATGAATTCAGCCTGCTCTTATTGAATATCTTGAGATTGCACGGACCCCCAGTTCGGAGTGCGGCTCTGACTTGGCGCCGCAGCCATCGACGCCGTAGACGCAGCTCCAGCGCTCGCCCTTGCGCATTCGTCCCAACGAGGAGCTCGCTTCTAGTCCGCAATTGCACCCTGCAACGCGTCGACGCAGTTCTATCTTTTGGTTTCTGACTCCCGAAAGGCAGTCGCTGCACATATGGATCGCTAAACACGGCGCCGGCGGCCCTCCTCCTTCGATTCCACGCATGCCTTGCGCTCGAATCCCGCCGTAGTACGCAAGGCCGGCGTGCGACTCCGAGCTCCGCTGCTTGTGCTCTTTCAGCCAGCTGCCGCCGCCGCTCCTCTTTATTCGGGCTTCTTTAGGCTGCTTGTTTTTCCATTCTCATGCTGTAGTCCTAGTTGTCGGCACATCAACAACATGGTAATCGTCCCTACCCCTACCCGCTTCACTCGGGTCACAAGAACAACATTGCTGACCTACCAGCTCCAACTGTTGCCGCTCATTTTCGTCTCCTCCTTTGGCCTAGTCCTATTCGCAAGTGCCGAGCAATTTCCTCCCCCCGTAACCTACGATACCGTCCTAAACTCACCTATCAACCCGAATATAACTATCTCGTACCGAACACCCGACCCTGGCACTTGCACGACGGCCTTCTCGAAACAGAAGCAGTATTCGGGCTATGTCCATCTTCCGCCCCTTACTCTTGAGCCGTATCAGCAGAACTACAGCATTAATACCTTCTTTTGGTTTTTCGAGGCCCGCGAGGACCCTGAGACGGCTCCTCTCACAATATGGCTGAATGGGGGTCCCGGCTCGTCATCAATGATTGGCCTCTTCCGAGAAGCAGGGCCCTGTGAGGTTGTCCAATTGCAAGATGGCAGCTACGGCACACAAGCAAGTATGTGGGGTTGGGACCGAAGCTCCAATCTACTCTTCATCGATCAGCCGACTCAGACTGGCTTCTCCTACGATGAGGTTGTCAATGCGTCTGTCAACATTGTAAATGGAGCGAAATCCGACCCCGCACCGCTTTCCCCTGGGTCCGCGCCTTGGGCTACTCTGAATGGAACCTTCTCCTCTGGCGATGCTGTCAATACTCAGAACACCAGTCGTATCGCTGCAAGCGCTTCCTGGCACTTCCTCCAGGGTTTTTTGGCCGCCTTCCCTCAATACAACCCGGGCAAACACCCCAACAGCACGGAAACGGAGCCGGCAGGGGTCAATCTATTCGCGGAAAGCTACGGTGGACAATACGGCCCTACTTTTGCCGAATTCTTCGAGACTCAGAATGCGAGACGTCTTTCTGGGGACCTCCCGCGAAACAGCACCCTCGAGATTAAACTCGCGTCCCTTGGTATCATCAACGGTTTAGTGGACGAGCTCATTCAAGCACCGTCCTTTCCAATGTTTGCCTATAACAACACCTACGGCATCCGGGTGATTGACCAGACAACCCAGTTGAACGCCCTTAGTGACTTCAACGCGCCCGGTGGCTGCAAAGAACTAATCAACCAATGTCGAGACAAGATGAAGACTGAGGATCCCCTAGGCGAGGGAGACGATCCAGATACGAATGAAGCATGCTTTAATGCCCTGCGTTCATGCAATAGCCTTTTCATAGGCTTGCTGGATGGATCCGGCAGAAATGTATATGATATCCGAGTGCACAACCCTAGCTCGTTTCCAAGTTATGCCTATCTAGAATATCTGAATACCGACTCTGTACTGCGGTCCATTGGTGCTATCGTCAATTTTACAGAGAGCAGTCTTGATGTTTGGGGACAGTTTGCCCAGAGTGGGTTGGCCATCCTAGCTGCTTGAAGTTACATGCTGACTCTAAATTCAGCCGGTGATGAGATCCGTGGAACACAGCTAGAGTCTCTGGCAAATCTTCTTGACTTAGGTGTCCGTATAGCTCTCATTTATGGCGATGCGTAGGTCAGGCTATTGACTGGATATTGACTGTTGTGCTGACGCATTCCAGTGATTACATTTGCAACTGGTACGGCGGCGAGGCTATATCGCTCGCCCTAGCCGACTTGCTCCCGGGTTATGCCACGGCTTTCCCGGACGCAGGCTATGCCGACATCGTTGCCAACAGTTCGTATGTCGGCGGCCAAGTGCGCCAGTTTGGAAACCTCTCTTTTTCCCGCATCTACGACGCTGGCCATACCGTCCCTTCCTATCAGCCGGAAACTGCATTTACCGTCTTCACTCGTATCATTCTAGGCAAGGGCATCGGATTGGGGAGAGATGTCGATTTGTCGACGTTTGCAACCGAAGGCTCTGCAAATTCCACCCACACTAATGAAGTCCCTGATGAGCCAGAGTCTACTTGTTGGGTGCGAGCCGCCACGGATACATGCAACGTAGATCAATACAAAGCGATGAAGATGGGCCAAGGCATCGTTAAGAACGGTGTGTGGTACGCTGAAGAAAGCGATTACGTCCCGCCGACGAGCTCAGTTGCTGCGGGCAAACCAGGCAGTCTGCCGACAAACGGGCCCACTCCAACCTTACAGGATGGCAGCCCGAATACTCAGACGTCATCGATTCCACTGACGGGGGTGTATACGGCGACAGGGACGCCGACACCGTCGTCTGCAGCATCATCGCTTCGGTTCCGTGTCCGGGCAAAACGGTTCCAAATCTTTGACAATTATAATGGGGGATTTGAGATGCCGAATTTGGGCGCGATTCTTCCGGTTGCAGTGGTGGGGTGTGTACTTGGCCTGTGAGTTTTTGAACCTCACAGTACGCCCAACACTGTGACTACCCACGACTACCTGCCTATCTACCTGTGAATATTTTATGCCGAGCATTTCTGTGTTAGATGATACCCATACCCCTCCGTATACTGAGATTTTGACTTTTTGGTTTTGTTTTTAGCGTCATTGTAGGGTTGAGTGGGTTTGGCGTTTGGAGGTGGTGGTATTGTAAGAGGAAAGGGCGGAAATTTTTCGGGGGGTTGAAGAGTGAGCAAGGGGATGTGGAGGGAGGTAGAGGGGAGGGTATTCCTGTGATGGGGAATTGAGTGTTGCATAGATTGTGGTTCTTGAGTAGATGGTTGGATAGGGAAATAAGGGAATTGTTTTGTTTGATTGTGCATTTGCGACTATGGAGTTGGGTTTTATGATTTATGAAGCGGGTGTGCGTGTTGGATGTATTATCTCCTGTGGATTTTCGGTGGGGTATACTTGATTTTCCTTAGGGGTTTGGAGTTGGAGATGGAAACAGGCAATAGAATAACGATATTACTTAAACATGAAGCGGGAGTGTGCTATGGAGATTTGAAATTATATATGTACAAGAGGTTACAAGCTTTTAGTGCTGAGAAGGTTCTGCTCTGTTTGACCTCGTTTTATGGTGTTGATACAACAAGATCTTTGTTGTATACTAAACGGGCGGCATTCAATGCATTTTAAAACACCGCTGATCAATCCAATTGAGCGGTGCATGAAGTCTTAGCTTAGAGCTGGATTGCAGGTGGGAAGCTTCGTTTCTTGTTTTGAAGGGAAAATTTTTTTTTTTTTTTTTTTTTTGCGGTGACTTGGCTAGGTAGAAGCGGTTTAGGGGGTTGGAGTGCGGATAGGGTGCTGTAATGTGACGTGTTTGTTTGGATTTGATCAGCTAGTTGGTCAGTGGTGCAGGTTTGTCCGTATATCGAGCAATGTAATGGACGGGCTGTTAGTATATGCGGCATTGAATGAATCAATGAATGACCGAATAGGTGGTGTGATACAATGTATCTACACCGCTCGTCTGTTTCACGTATACTTAAATAACTTCCCGGAAGAAAGAATGTACGGAAGGAGGATGCAGGTAGAAGCTATATTTATATTGGTGTGCCGCCTGGTATGCGTTACGAATGGTGTTTGGTATGGTAGTTGGTGGCGAGAGGATAGTGGCTGGAAGGTGGGACTTCTTCTACGCCGCTTAGGAAGTGCTTCGAAGGCCAGGCTGGAGATAGGATGATCCAGATGGTGGGATTGGTGAGGTGAGCTAGGTTAGATTGGAAACATGGATGACATGAGTGTATTGTCGCTTTGCAGCGGCGTTTCTTGCCGCAAATTGTAAACGAATGGATGCCGTGACATTCCTAGCACCAAAAACATTGAGTCGCCGTTCGATGAACATGCTCCAGTATTTTTCGCATACTCTCTTGGAAGAGGAGTTGACGGTTGACGTCCATAGCGCCAATTAATTTGCTATCTGGACGGAATAGTCATAGGGAAAGTGATGTCGATGATGGCCTCACTTGGAACCGACCGAATCACGAGTTACTAATCGCGTGCTCAGCTTCGACATCGAGAACTAGCTACACCCTATCCGGGAGATACCCCAAAATTAGAGGCCTTGTAGTATAATTGCTTAATATTGTTTGATAGGGTCATCCTTTCATACTCAGCCACTCCGTACCTTCCAATTCTATAACATTCACCCTCTAGTTATTAACTAGATCAAAAGTTAAGCTCTGATTATAATAATAAGCACGCGTCACATGAAGCGTGAAGCCGGCAAAACACTATAATGACTATCATAGCCTCGGAAGACGGCGCGACCGAATTTCTATGTCTGGAAACTCTACTTATTGCCGATGTGGTGTTCGACAGCCTCAGATCCTATCCTACAAGCACCCCACGTACTTGTTGTGGGATGTCTAACGGTCATATCCGAGGTCTCGTGTAACCCGTTTATGCGCTGCTGAGGCCATCGCATTGATCAAAGGACCCCGATGAATGGATCGCTCCACTACACCTCGCACGCATAATGACAGCTGTCCTCCAACATGCCCTAAAACCTATTTGGGTGCACAGCCCGAGAGCTGGGACTAGGGGCCCCGAAATAGCGGCTACCGGATCGGGGAACGTTTGTTCCTGTTTCATGAAACGGAGATCGATTAATGCGGGTGATCTGCTCTTGGTTGACGGATTTGGAGATGCGTATCCCGGCCCGTGTTCATTTCACTGTGGACCTCTGCTTTTGTGGGGGTTAACGGCCTCCGTTATGCAGGGATGACTGCGCCGATGAAGGGACGAAATTAATCTCCGATAGATACATACCTGTTTATCTTTTGCTTTCGCGAATACAGGGAGAGCCCAACTCCCTGAGCTGAATAGTGTCGGCTATTTGGAAAAGCCGATATGCATGTGTATACCAGGAACTCGGCAATGTCTCACAGCTCCAGTATTGAGGCGTCCACAGTGAAGCGCTACTGGAATCTGCGGAGAAGTGGCATCAGTTCCTTGAAAAATCCTTCCTATTATGGTTGCCGATAGCTTGCTAGGCTCGTGATCGATTCGATTGTAGGATTAAAGCGGGGTTGATATTTGCGATCCTTCAACCGTTTAAAAAACACGATAACCACACAGTTCGGTAACGCCGTTGATCCAAGATGCCTGCTTGTGCTTGGCATTCCCCATGAGATTGGGGAGCCCGATTCCCCACGCAGTCCTTGAAGGAGTTTGGGAAGGTGAAGGAGGCTCTCCCATCCTGACGGCTGAAAGCGGGGATCGTAGCTCGAGGACCAGCTCAGTTTCATAATGCATCCCGCTTGAATTTCTCCATTTTTGCGAAGACACTGCATCTGCCGGGCGGACGCTGTTGATATCAGAATCTTCACTTAGATTGTAACGTTTGGTATGAGCAGTGCGTCCAACTGCTGGAGTAATTGGCAACAGTGCTAGACTGCCTCGGAAACAAACTTAAAGAATAGCATGATGCATAATATTCAGCTGTCGGAGATTTTACAAGCTTTTCGTTGGCTTGCAAAGCGTCATCTATTAGCTGCGCCTCCAACGATTCGTGGGCAGTGGGCCTCGGTAGCTGATGAAGTGATTCAGATCCAGGCTGCGACTATACTTCAGATCCAGAACGCGAGCTTGACAGGGGCCGTACGAAAGATCGGGGGCGGGCATGCTTCGTCACGAGTTTGTGGCCCGGTGCATACGGATCCTGAGACGGCGTTGCGCTGGGCAATGGGACCGATGGCCGGAAGAAAAAAGAAACGGCAAACGAGCACCCACCGCAGTAATGAACGACTACTCACGCTACTATGAAGTACAGTGCTGTATGAGAGTTGTAACCGTTCCGGATCTGGCGTAACACCAGCGCTTGCAAGCTAAATCTAGCATCATGAACCGTGCATGCTGCAGCGGGAACGTGACTTTGTATGATGAATGCATAGAGCCTCAAGAGCGCTTTCGCTTGGATGTCCGTTTAAAGATTAACTTCCCAGAAGGGACCCTCCGAGATTTACAGGACCAAGACGGAGACGCATTGCTGCTGTGGGAGGCTTTTGGGCGGCTACCACCAAACACTAAACCCCACGGTGGACGCCCGGATTGGACGCGGGCGCATAGGAGCAGTAGGCAGGCGGCGATTCCGAGACAAAACCTGATAAGAGTTTGCTTGTCTTCAAACAGACAGGCTGTCGTGATTGCTGGATGCAACCACATCTTTCTAGAAGGCAATGGGCCAGAAAGAAAGAAGCACTGATGGGCGTCGTGGTCGGCTGAGGCTGTGCAGTGCGGCGCTTGATGAGGAAGACCGGAGACAGGCATGTTCCGACAGGTGATTGGTAGCGAGAGGAAGCATGAATTATTGCGTCCTGTCGCCCACCGGACGAGATCTCTCCACGAGTGAGCATTGGAATCGCCATGGCCCGGGAGACGACCGTGGTACGAAAGCGGCGCCATTGGTCAGCCGTCGGCAGTTTCGTTTCGAACACCCGTTGGCTCCTACCATATGACCGCCTTGTATGGTTTGCGCGCATGAATGACCATTCCCAAACGACGATCGTCGTCAAATGCCACCCTCAGCTGCGCGAATGTGCAGCAAATAACTGCATTGCTACCCTCAAGAGACGTGTGGGTGGGAGTGCGTGAGAGAGAGGCTTTGCTGGCACACAATGCAACAAAAAAAAAATAGAATGGTAGCAACGAGGAGAGGCTGTTCTCCTGAGACGATGTTCTAGGCTGCTGGGGTGAAGCCTCGATTAGGGAAGCAGAGATGCAGGTTTCTAGGGCCGAGATGGTGTCGTGCCAGTCGGCCGAGCTCTACCCGAGCCAATGACGGGGCACCTTGCGCACAGCCACTCATCAAGCCACACTCCCTCCCGGCCCGCCAAGCTTTCCTCCCCAGCGCTCTCTATGCTGCTCACTGGGCACCGTCAGCTCCTGCGGAGCACACGCGCGTCCGCGATGGCGAAAAGTGCGGTTCGTCCTGCCGAATCCGGCGACCTTGGGCTCCAGTGTGGTGGCAGCAGTCCGCGAGCCACTGATCGTCACCTCGGCAGGCTGGGGAAGGGCTGGGCTGGCAAATTTGCAATGCTCCTTCGCCCGCCAGCATTCGTCAGTGGCATTCTGGCGAAGTCCGAGAGCATTGCGATGGCCCTCCGGTATGGGTAGGGTGGCAGGAGGTACCCGGGAGGATATAATATCTACGCGCATGCTGTCTGTCGTGGCAAGATGCCATTCACGCAATACCGGCCACGCACCAGATCCGGCCCATACCTCACCGCCTCATATTATTTTGCATCGTGACCCGATCTAGGCCAGCAGACCTCGACTAAAGAGACCCGCAAGCCACCGGATCAGGGAGCATATCAGGGCCCTCTCCCCGCAGTCTCGATCCCGGAGGGAAGCGCACTATCTTCCAAAGAACGACAACAAACCGACGCGGACAGCTCTTCCATCAGACTCCTAGCCCTTCCTCCTGGCATAATCTTGGGCGAGTCTCTCTCTGTCGCTGCACGACCTTGCAGCGAACGGCGCGCTCTAAAACAAGAGCTATTTGACGACAGCATCCCTTTGAAACGCAGACGCATCCTCCCCTCCCGGGAGCGCCCGCAGATTGGCTGACCGTTTCTGAGCTCGAAATAACTGTCGAGCGAGCAAATCGAGTAGACGAAGTTTCGAGGTCCTGAAACCGCTAGACACAACCCCCGTCCTGACCCCAACCGCCCGCCCGCCCTCAGGCCAGCCAGTTAACCGCCAGGCCTCGAGTTTCTCCAAACGCGCAGCCAGCGACTCGCAGCCGCAGCCCATTGATTGGATCCTACTCTCCCAACCCTACCCGCGACTCCATTCCTAGTACTAGGCCCGGTACTGTCAAGAGCAGCATCTCTGTGCATCTCTCCCAAGGGGCCGCAGATAAGTATCGCGCTTTGCCGCTCATAAACCGTCTCTATTTGGTCAGTACCAGTCTCTTCATATTTCCACCCCTTCTTTGCACCCTTTCCCCCCGCCACCGCCGTTTTTCTTCTCCCAGGCTGCGGTGCAGTGCTTCCTTCTTCCCTCACGAATCACCGGTCAGGCATAGCCCTCACCGACTCAACCTCACCTACCCGTTCTGGCAGCGCCACTCCTCTTGAATTCCTCCCAGACACTCCTTGCTGTCTACCCCATCGCTCCATCTTTTCCCTTTATTCGTTATACATTGCACCTTCCGCCGGCCGGATTCCTACCCTAATATATCCCGCCTCGTTTGTTTCCCTCGTCCCGTGTCCCTGCGTTTCTGCCAGCCACCAACCGTCGCGTCGTACAGCCTCCCGGACTCAGCTTACACCCGCGAACAGACCATACACCTTGTTGATCCCTTGTTTCCGCCTCGCAGGGCTTAATTTAATCGTCGACGGCATTCGTGCGCAGCTAGTATTCCTACTCGGGATTTTGGATTCGGCATCGTCAACTACCTGAACAAGGATCCTTCGGCCCAGCCACGCCAGCAGCTGAGCATCACATTACTTTAAGATCCCACGCCCGGCCTCGAGACAGATCATCACCGCGGATCACTATGACTTACTCACCCAACCTTGCTTCGCAGAACAAGGCTGCTCTGGATCACTTCATCCAGCTCCCGGTATCACAGGACATGATCGTATACCTGGCCCAAAAAGCATCACAAGTTATTCGATGCGAGTCATCATCAAACCTCAACAAGAACCTCCCACCGACACCACCGGCGTCCCCTCCTCAGCATACCCCTTCTCACGTGAGGGAACCTTCTCTTCCATCTGTTGAGGAATTCATCACTTCGCTGGTTGAGAGGTCACACGTTCAGGTTCCGACCCTCATGACATCCTTGGTCTACCTCAGCCGATTAAAAGCTCGGCTCCCTCCGGTCGCCAAGGGCATGAGGTGTACCGTCCACCGCATCTTTCTCGCCTCCCTCATTCTCGCCGCAAAGAACCTCAACGACTCATCCCCCAAGAACAAGCACTGGGCCAGATACAGTGCTGTCCGTAGTTATGAGAGCTTTAGCTTCTCAATTACTGAAGTTAATCTCATGGAGAAGCAGCTTCTCTTCCTTCTGGACTGGGACTTGCGCATCAATCCAGAGGACCTCTACTATCACCTTGAGCCCTTCCTTGCCCCCATCCGCGTTTCCCAGGCTCGCCAAGCTGAGAAGACTCGCATTGCTGAAAGAGAGAAGGAGCTCGCCCGCCAGCAATATCAGCTCACCACCGAGAATCTTCAGCGATCTCGCCTCGAAGCCTCTGCTTACGACTCTCCTGCCACCTTCACCTCCTATGCCATGGGAACGCAAAGACCCCGAGCCTACCCTACCCCATCTTCGAGGGCGCCTTCAAGAACCCCCTCTTTGTCGCCTCCCACCCGCAGCTCATCCGTCTCAACTTCTTCTAATTCTCCCATCAGCTTCATGGAGGAGCCCGAGGAGGCTCTGGTTCAACGCTACGACACCGACAGCGGCGCTACCCTTGTGCATATCCACGCTCCGGGAGCCGCTGGAAAGATGGAGCATATTCTCCCTCTTGACCGCTACGAAGACAAGCCCGCCAAGAAAGCGAAGACTTCGACTAGTGGGTTCTTCAATAGGATGTTTGGCACTGCAGGAGCCTACACTGGCAGGCAGACATCCTACTAAATCACTTACTATTTCTTATGTTTTACGAAAAGGTACTCGGGATATCATTGATGGGGTGCCTACTGGATGGGAGCCTAATCGATATTTCTTGATGTTTTTGGCATCACAAGCATATTTGCATCATAGCATTGCGTCGGCGCTGGGGCTTAATAATGAGCATCTCTATTGGATCATGGCCGGCGTGCCTGCAACATCCAGGTCGCATTTTGGCAGGATAGGACAGGATAGGATAGCATCACAGTCTCTTTCCAGAAGACTGATAATGACCAACAGTCAAGTATTAAAGTGTCTTGTTCGCGTGTGACCTTGGCTTGGAAACGAAAAGTTTCATCTTAGTACTAGATGCTAGCAAGAGGCTAGGCTCGCAACCGTTCAACCCTACTATTTGCGCCAGCAGATCTCACATTGGCTGCAACTCGTGATGTTGGCACCACATAGACATCTACATCGTTATCTCCGACCCATTGCTTCCAAGCACCAGTTCGGCGCGCCGCTAGACTACATGCATCAACACGCCCAAATTGCATCTAGATACCTGATAATCCTAGGGGGTGAGCTGAGCTACATTCCTCCTGCACACCAGAGAGAAGCTCGTCGCACGAGAGGTAGCACAAGGACGCCATCAGCCGGCTACAACACTTTGCAAAATAATACGAGGGCTACGCACACCGGCCCTCAGCCACTGTATATATCTGGAGGCTAACGTTCTTGCTTGCTGAGCACTATGACCCCGCAATTGGTGGTCATGGAATCGGCCTCGCTCAGCACCACTCCAGGCGACCATCTTTTAGCAGCCCACGCGTGACAGCCGTTTAGCAGCTGCCTGTCGATTCAACCGCCACCAACGAATCTGCCGTGGCTCAGCTAGGCGAGGCAGATGACCGGTGAGGCCCAGGGTTGAATAGAAGCCAAAAAAAAAAAAATGACGGCGCCATGATGCATCGTTGGAGGCCTAGTTCAGACACGTTATCCATCTTGCGCATGTGCGTGTGCCGTTTTCTCCTGCATCGTGCTGTATGCGTTGGAGATCATACATGGCGGATGGAATAGTGTTTCAGGTTGACGCCTCGGCTAAGGTCTCACAGGCGGTTGACACCCTGGACGGGGAAAGTGGGTCGCATGCGCCAAGCCGCTTTGCCCGTTCTGCCAACCCTCCCGAACTTCTCGTCCCATGTCTGCACCCTTCAATTCATTTGTATCCCGCTGACTACAGGGCTTCTATGTCACCTCACTGCAAGTGAGCAATGAGCGGCTTCATCCTTTACTTAGTAGCGCTGCTGGTAAAGCTCCAAAAGACTTCGATGAATGCTATCTTTACTTATTTTCCAAAATGTGTCAGCGGGTGCAGAGTGGTGGCTGTCGTATCCAGCAGCCGGCAATTTGCGCTTCCGTCGCCAACCTCCACTCCACTTCTCTTTTTAGCAGCATGTTGTGGTTCTCTTACTGCATGTCTGATATACTTCATATAGAATACTCCGTCTTATTCGCGTTTGCATATATCCAGAACAACATGCAGAAACCCGCCCAGAATAGCTCTTCCATATCTTAAGGAAAAAAAAAAAAAAAAAAAAAAGCTACGATTACAAATTGATTGAAGGACCTGCGTACGCTGTACCTCTGGATTTGTCAAAAGTCCGGTACTTGACCTTTCTAGTAAGCAAACATCAGCATTCGGGCCAAGGCACGTCGCGCTGCAAGATTTGAATTCCCAGCAGTGTGCAGGAACGCTTAGATGCTCTCAGCTCATACTGGAGACGGTTGTTCCCGCATCAGTACCTTTTGAGCAGCCAAAGGTCGGATGAATCTACTTCATGCAACAAAAAGTCATGCGTCGTAGTGAGCCACAATTGGACCCCGAAGTGATGCGGCACAGGCGGGAGCCGCCCGCACCACCGCCACAATACTCTTACGCGCCCGTCTCTCTTTAGATGGTACGGTAGGTGACTTTCCGAATTTCCTCATGGCTGGCCCCTAGGAAAATCTCTCTTTTGCTCTGTTGTACATTCGCTCTATTTCGTGGTTTGTTCGTAATTTCTCTCTTTTCATGGTTCCACGGCAATTCACTTTCCTTCCCAATGTCAACCGGCGCAAAAAGAAGACCGAAACCAGGAGCGATGGAAGGACGTACAATTACAGTCACTGGCATAGATACAGTACCTTTTACGGATTGATAGTCACGACGACTTTGTCCACGCTCCTCCTAGCGGCCGACCTCCTCAAATGGCGTGTCACGGGTTACTTCTTTCGTCTCGCGAACAGGTTTCCAGCATCGGTAGCCCTGACTGTGCAATTGCTTGCGGCCTTCTTCGGTCTCATCCATGTCGCCGTCATCTGCAGGCTGATCAACTTTGCTCTCCGTATCCGCCTGCGGAAGGCAAGTGTCACTCTAGACATCTTGCGTACCTGGGTGGATATGAGCATTCCTCGCGTTGACTGGGATCTGCCGCTCCGTTTCTTCTTTCCTGTCATAATGATGGTTTTCTTAAGTCTTGTTCCCGCTGCGTTATGGGCTGGTTCCATAACCCCGCTAATAGCCCGGACGACGACGAGCGGCCTCCTGTTGCTTCCTAGCTACGAGGATGTCTCCTTGATCAGAGAATATCCAATGGAAATCGGGAAAGGGGGCCCGTCGATACGGACTCAAAAAGGATTCTTCACGTATTCTGTTGGCACGCAGCAGATTGGGAACCTGCTCTCATCTGCAGCGTCGGCATCATCGCCCTCGGACAAGCTTCTCCACCCAAAGTTTGACAATACGCAGTTCAGCTACAGGGGGCGGTCGTATGGAGTAGGCGGACCAGCCGGCCTCACCGATATTCTCATCTCATCTAACTCACTAGCTGCTGGATATATATACCAGGAGGAAGGTTACATGACCAATGTGACGTGCATCTACAACTCGACCTCGAACTTCCAAATGTCAGGCCCTGTCGACGAATGGATCTACGCAGCATCCGGAAACCTACCCGACAGTGCTGATGGTCCGGAATACTCCAACTACATCGGGCACGACGGCAAAGCGATTGTGGCCATGGGCGTCTCGTACAGCGAGCGGTCCCCCCGGCGTTACATCGCCATCACGGCTGGCGAATCCTACGCTTTCCTCAACAACACGCAGTGCGAGCTCGACTTCATGCCGACCCTCTTCAACGTGACGGTCGACCTGTCGAATCTCAACATCACCGTAAACCCCGTACGGCGAATCGCCGACTTCAACCCCCAGCGCAACCTAACCCGTACCGTGGTCCGCCAATTCTCGCTCCTGTCCAATGACCTGACGAACTTGTACGTCTCGCTGCTAGGCGACGCGCTCAATGCCAGCATAGCCAGCTACAACATGTCGCGCATCTCGGCGTCGCGTGATCCCTTCTCTGAGTCTGAGGCCACGCTAGCGGGGCTCACAAACTCCATCACCGCCATGGCGGACGACATGCTCGTCATGTACGCCTCGGCGCAGCTCATCGTCGGCCAAATGTTCACGTCAGAGTCGGCCAAAGTGTATATTTACGCGCTGGCTTTCGGACAGCCCGCCTACATTTACGCTATCTTCATCCTTAATCTAGTTATTATGTTGGCGGTCGTGGCGGAGGCGGTGCGTACGAGGGGTTGGGCGTGTCTAGGCCGCTTCAATTATTTGGATCCGAGAGATTTGATTGTTGCGGCGAGCAGGGGCGGGGGTGGGGAGTTAGCACGGGCGGCGGATAGGCTGGTTAGTGGGGAGGAGAGGGGGAGGGAGGACCAAGGGGAGGTTGGCGGAGGCGGCAAGAATAAGAACAAGAAGATGAAACATGTTTGGCTGCTCAGTGATCCCGATGAGGGGAATGGCACGTTGAGGGTTAGAATGAAGGGGGATGAAGACGGTCATGTGAGCATTGTGCTAGCAGGCGAGGACGATCAAGCCATTGGGAACATGGACGATGATGGGAGTGGGGTTTATGTGCCAGAAAAGATTAGTATTGGCGTGGAGGAGAAGATGAAGAAGAAGTGGAAGCGGAGGAGGGTGGGGTTGTTTGGGTTTATGTAATAGTTGGTTGAGTAGATGTCGAAGGACTGACGCATGAAGCGGCCGTATAATATATAGAACGTGGCCAATGCTACCTCAACTTATCTCTCACATCAATACTCCCAAACTTAAACAGACATTGTAGAAACGATAGGCAAACCTCACTCTAGCATATAACACAACTCCAAGTAATAATCATGCCATAATCTGTTAAGACTTTTCCCTGTGGTTTCATTCTCCTTGCGTTTGCAACGTTCTATTACCCATCTACCTATATCTACGTTCACTTCCCCGTCATATCCTTTCCATATTCCATCTACTTATCATACACTTCCAGCAAATATCCAACATGCATCCAACCTCTTCGAGCCTTAAAAAAGAAAATTTTTTTATATTTGGGCAATCGGATCCGCGCTTCCTTGCAACTTGGTAACTATAGATCAACCATCTTAGTGCCGTCAAACTGCAGGACCAATGCATACTAAATATATATTATATGTATGCATATCATAACCCCTACTATGCCACCATACAAGAGTGCTACCGTTTTGCAGTAATGTATACGATATGTAGGGGAGGGGGGGAAAAAAGGGAAGGGAAAGAGACAAGAATGTTTGTAACGCGATGGAATGGAAGGATGGGGGGCGTGCTATCTCTATGTTGAATTTCGAAAGTTACCATACGTAGAATAATAGGTGGAAATAGGGAGAAGTAGGTACTCGGGATATCGCGGATGAGGAGTTAGCGAGGAGGATGGGAAGAGAAGTGTCTGAATCAGAATCTGGATCGATGCTTTTTTCTACATCGTGATGCATTGCCGGTCGTTTCCCATCCCCACCCCCTTCCCGGAAATACTCCCGGATACAAAAGGCTAGCAAATGAAAGTCCATATAGCTCTCTGATACGCCTGGGGGCCGTAAGCGACCAGGATTTGGAATGGAAATTCGATGTAGGGAGATGTGAGAGAGGAGTGCAAGTAGTAGTATATAGTCCTTATTATTCCAATCATCTCCCTTCACTTGAATATAATCAGACTCAATTCACTCTATATACGCGGTGCTTAGAACCCCTATTAGGATGTTAAAATACGGAGGTAAGCTTAGTAAACATACCAGCTATAAGGACGTGAGGAACAATTTGTTAAAGACCTTCAAGAAATCGTTTACAAATAGCACGAGTTATTTAGCTTCGTGCTTCAACCAATCTCGAAAAGCACCGCTCGTGTCCTATACAGCTTGTCTACGCACCCTAGTAGAATTCCTTTATAGCTGTGTGGTTAGGGTATATTCTATTCTACTATCATTAGTATTTTCTCTCTTGATTTTGGATATATTATGCTACACGAGAAGCTGTCCTTGACTTTGGATCAATGCGTTGTAGTGTTTGTCGATTACTAGGTGTTATCCCATGTACAACTATACACACTCGATCCCATCCTATCTGGTTCCGTATTAAGAATTATTCTATACAGTATCTAGATTTTCATATATAATCCAAAACAAGTCTTATACATAAGACTACCCTTCTATCCCCTTATCAATCCTTCTCCTAAACATAGCATGGCAAAAATCTTTTCCTACATAGTCTAGAAAACAGAGTACTATGCTATATAAAGATATGTAAAAGCATATCTATACATAGGTAGCAAACCTGCTCGAAGTAAAGCAAAGGAGAAAGAAAAATAGCGCTGAATATACCCACCCATATTCCATAGCATTTATGTCCCCGTCACACCTCTCATATCCTGATCTTCTCATGCCAACTGCACTGTACAGTTGGGACAACACTAAACCGAACTGAAACCGTATGTATAAGCCATACTTATAGAATAAGAAACACGCTCCATGCTGTGGGAGAAAGAAAATAGCTACGTAAATATACGTATGTGTGTGTATACGTCTGGGTTAGATAGTAAGTAGCACGTTCACATACTCCCAATGGCAGAGGGTTACCAGAGGGAAGGGGTGCATAACTAGAGGTACATGCATACATGATTACAGCTAGTTAGTGACTCTGTACCCAGGAAATGACGGGAAAGATATTGGATCACTTACGAATGTCTTCCTTGACTTCGCTTTACGTTACTTACTACATCCACCCGTTCATAGCTACACCTCACATCCCACCACAGTGCGTCACAGCACCCAACACCGAGTAAAAGCACGCACACATCCCAAATAACAACCTTATATTCTCATTCATTCATCCAAACACCCTGGCCTAGCCTGCCCTACTTGTGACCTAGCTACTGGGTTTTGGGAGGGGTAGTGGGGTATCCCTTTTTTCCGCCGCACACGCAAACTATAGTAAGGTCCGTCCCTGGGTCGCGAGACGCACGGTGTGGCGAGACGATATTGTGTGAAAGGCGTCTTAAGTCCTTCAGCAGGTATATCGAGGTTTTTTTGATACATAACTATTCTATAGGTATTTGACTGTAAGATCCTAGTTTCTCATGAGATTTTTCTTCGCGGTCGCCGAGCTATTCGTCAATTCGTCGACGCCGTCGATTGTCACATCAGCAATCCATCCCTGTTTTATCGCGATATACTGGACCTCACTCGATTTTAGATACCTGTGGAGAAAGCTCAATTGTAAGAGAAATTTTCCGTGCCTTGAAATTTAATTTAACCAGATAAGGATCCATTCCAAGAGTTTTGCTGTTAGCTCATTAACACTTGAAATCTATTAACATTTTAGCAGTGCTTTATGTGCATTAGCACGCTTCAAGTCTGCTTAGATAGCCATGGTATTGAATGGTATTGTTCGGTTCAAGCTACACCTTCAGCGCTTGACTGTGGCTCATTGTTCCTTCTTTTAGAATGCGGTCATCACATGTCCAGTCTCATTGTTTCTATAGTGTTCTTTGGCGCCCTCCCTTGCTGTGCCTCGAGTCTTCCCCTCCTCTCCTCCTCATCACCACTACCACAGCGAGCTGATATGGATAAGGCCAGTCCAGCGTTAGCAAAAGGAGTTCCTCCTGGCGTGCCAAAGTCGTATCGAGCCCTGGCAGACTACAGTGCGGTCCCTCCCGCTGCCCTTCATGCTGGTGCGAAGGATAGACACTCAATCGAGGAGAAGGCCAAAGACCAACAATATCTTACGGACTAGGAAGAAGATGCCCTCGTTAATTTTCCCTTACAGTTGTCTGATCTTGGACAACCCGTTCGAATTAAGTTTATACCCCCACTAGCCTTCTGCCTTACCCGTCACGGAATAGAGTCAAACAGACCACCGAAGCCGCCAGGCAAGAACTGATCGAGGGTATTCCGGAGACGTCATCCTGAGGCTAAAGCGAGAAGAGTCCAGGCGCTAGACTGGAATCGTCACGAGAGGAATATTCATGATAAAGTAACGCACTGGCTCGAAGTCATCGAAAGGGTATTACGCGATCCAGCTGTTCTAGTAGAGAATGTCTATAACATGGACGAGACTGCAGTGATATTATCCATGCTAGGCTCGGCAAAGGTCCTTGTACGTGAGAATGACCTGCGGAAGTATAGGGGTGCGCGTGTTAAGCGTGACATCGTGACTGCGATTGAGTGCATCAGCACTGATGGTAGGTGTTTAAACCCTATGATTATCTGGCCAGCTTTGACCCATCGGAGTAACTGGTCCACACTTGACACCCCTGGATGACAGTATGCGTTGTCTGAATCTAAATACACCGACTCATATATCAGCCTTGAGTGGCTTAAGCGTATTTTTTGACCCCGAGACTAGGGAATGAGCTAATCATAAATCTGGAGTGCTTAAACCTCGAGTGCTAATTTACGATGGCTTCAGTTGGATTCCAGATCACGTGATATGTCAATCAAACAGTGGTGCGAGTACTGTCTAACACTGGTGGGACAGTACTCACACCCGGTGGTGTGATCGCACACCACGGCACTATATATGTAGTGCTGTAGACATAGCTAGAATAGTATCACACTCGTTCCTAGTTCAGAGTTCCAACTGCTTCGGAACGCATAAGACTATCGGAATTCTGGAATTTTGTCGCTCAAATAACATTATATTGTGTCGTCTCCCCCTCTCACACCTTCCACAAGCTATAGCCATGCGATGTCGCTACATTTACTCCACTAAAGGTGGCCTATTGGGGACAGGCCGAACGACTGGAGCGAGGAAACGTAAATAAAGTAGGCAAGGAGCATTTCACCTCTCTGTATAGCCCTGCAAGAAGCAGAGTCTTCACACCGAGGAATATCAAGGCTGGCTTCACTGCATGTGGATTATTCCCGTTTAGTCCATATCGAGTGCTTAACACTATGCCGAAGCCCCCTGTGCTGACCACTTCGGAAGCTGACAAGGTAATGGTAGGGCCTTGTCAACCGGTAGAGCCATGTCAGGTGGTAGGGCCATGTCGACCGGTAGAGCCATGTCAACCGCCGTATGCGGTGCTACAGTCGTCTAAGATGCCAGCTTCAGCAGAGGGTCTCGCATCGCAACAAATTATGATCATCCAGCACAATACTCATGCGTTTGATGAGACGAGTAGACTACGCCTACAGAGGCTCATACAGAAACTTACTAAAGCCGCCCAAATGTCCTTCGCAAGGGGTATCCTCCAGCAAAACCATATCCGATCCTTAATGGCAATCAACGACGAAGCGAGGGTCCGTTCGTCAACTAAGCTAGTGGTGCTAGCAACAGCGAGGTTATGAGCTATGAGGACCTTCAAGAATCTCGGGCGAAGCGTGCTGAGAAAGACGCTGCCAAAGAGGCTAAGGGCAAGGGGAAACATGGGCGGAAGCGCAAGAATGCGGCAGAGGGAGATGCCTCAAAGGCAGATGCCCCTGAGACAGATGCGCCAGAATCAAGAGCGAAGAGGACGAAGAAAGCAAGGACAAATGACGTATCCGAGCCAAAAACGAGTAGAGCAGAGGCAGGGAGCGTCCCAGTAACACAGATGTATTAGGATAGTGTCGTTAAATTTGCTTTAAGGTTAATATAGAGATTCCGTAATTTATAGAGAATAGTTAGACGTTGTAAGTATTCTTTCCTATCTTCGTAGCTTTTCAGTGTAAGAGCTCCGTATAGCCTGAATTTTAGTTGTTTTGGGTGTTGGAGGTGTTAGTAGCTAGGTTTGCGTTGATTTAGACTTTGTTCTTTATCGGTATATAGTTTCAGCCTTGTGCTTTTGGGTGTAGTTCGTGTGGCGCAAAGTGAGCCAGTATATTATTAATCCACTTTCTACTTTTATTTCAAAGACATTATGGACCGGAAAGCTATAGCCAGTAACCTGCCCCTAGAATTGAAATCACGTATGCGCAATGAAGACGCCTCATATGTCGATCGGAATCAGGCCGAAACGATGTGACAACGCTTATTATACGGCCCAGAGGCGAAGTCAGGCCTTAGCTAGTACGAGTAGGCACATCATTGGGTTATACACGTTCTTGCCTTTCATAACGTGAGATCTTGGGACCCAGTAATAGTTGGATCCCAGGCTCCAGAATCGGCACTACCGATAGCGTACGCACTTTGTCGTACAAGGCTGAACGGTTACGCTAGGCACCCATGCACCCCTGCTTAATCAAGCCCCTCTTTTTCTACTTAGTATTTACTACTTATTCAAGTCTCTCACTTCATACTTATTCTTTACTACTCATTCGTTATTGGATACATACCTCTTTGATAGCAACCGCCACCATGGGTTCGGGGGACTATCAACAAGTCATACAACGATTCTCCGAGGAAACGCACGAGGGCTACATACACCATTCCCCATCCCAAAACTTGAGCTCACGACAGTCAATTCAGCTACCGTCTCGTCCTCTGTCTCCAGAACCGGCTTCTGACTTTAGTATCTCGAACGAATGCAAACAGCAGCGTTTTGAGGACGATGGTGACATCGCGCTCGGAAATTTGCAGCAGTCGACCTCGCTATCGTCTCATTCACGTCCTCTTGCGCCAGGACCTATCATTGAATTCCACCCCTCAAATATCACGGAAGCAATAAAATGACTGGATGCCCCAGCCAAACATGGACCGCGCTCATTTGGCTCCTTTATCATGGATTGGCGATGGGAGGTATTCAGATGGCTGCTAGAAACAGCTATATCTATTACTACGCTCGTACTATTACTTGTGTACCACGATTCTCCACTAAGAAATTAGCAGAACGTTCAATTTACAGCCATCATAGCAGCTTTAGCTCAAGCGTCTCAAAGCGCTCTCCTCGTCCCTACGTCATACTGCATTTCTCAGCTAAAGTGGAAATGGTTTAAACGAAGGCGCAAGGCTATCAATCTAGATACATTTGACTTAGCAAGTCGTGGCCCATATGGCTGCCTCAAGCTACTCTGCACTGTATCATTGAGAAAGTAAGTTCACTACTAAACTTTTGGATTGAAATTATTCACAGTCAATAGGAATATAGTTTGCCTAGGAGCACTGATAACCTTGCTCCTGGTGGGTTTTTCGTCTTTCATTCAGCAGTCTGTAGTAATTGTGTTGAAGGACGTGCACTCTGGCAAGAAGGGGCACATCTCTTATGCCATTAATTATGACATTACGAATGAATTTGGGTAATTTCACACGAGCATCGATGGAAAAACTTCACCAGGTATGTAGATGTAACACCTCCAGACCATAGGCCTACATAATATGGCTGGCACTGATTTTGAGCATATCTTAGCAAGAGACATGAACCTGGCTTCTGCAATTAAAACTGGATTATTAGAAAACTATATCGACCCCTCAAATGTTACCGGTTTCTGCCCAGACGAGAGATGCGATTGGCTCAAATATCAGACTCTTGCAATATGCTCTGATGTTGAGGAGGTTCCATCGTTGCTCGTTCCATCAACCTCCAACGACAACTCCCCTTCTGTCCGCGCTGGAGAGTCCAATGATACTTCGCAGCCGTTCGATGGAATCCGAACAGTCCAAGTCAAGCCTACCTACCACTACCTCTCCAATACAAGACAGCAAGACGTTTCCCGCACGCCACTGAACAACTACAGCGATCTGAGGGACCCCGCTCATATCTAAGTCGCATACTTTGACCCCTGTTTAACAACCAACAACAATGAGGACTACCTAGACGTCCAATATTGGCGAGCATTTAGAGCTAGATTCCGTCTTTGTGGCCATACTCTGTATCCGAGCCTTAATTCTTCTATAGAGTCAAGAATTGTTAAAACAGAGGATCCGTTGAATTGGACACGCGCCCTGGGTGATACTGACAAGGTATGCACGCAGCTTGGCTCTGCTTCAGATAAAATGTGCGCTACGTCTAACGCATATTTCGGCATAGGTGTCGAACTCGCTCTGATATTCGACATGTCGGCCGATCTCCACCCAGGCGGCCAAAAGCTCTTTTGGGGGGAATGGGGACCTATTCTTGCTGCAGAAATTTTAGGCTCCAACGTCCAAAATTGCACCAAAGAACCAGGTCTCGGCATTGAAGGATTTAGAAGACGAATGAGTACAGTCGCAGCCAGCATGAGCAATGCGTACGTGGAATCACCATGTGGATCACTATTACCGTACTGATGGCTTCATTATAGATTACGCACGGCAGATTCGAGTACATCATTAGAAGGCGAGGCGTGGGTAAGGGAGCAGTACATTAATGTGGAATTCATCTGGCTTACTATGTCTGCAGTAGTATACGTATGTACAACAATCTTCTTATTCTTAACGATGCTTGAGATGCGGCACGCGCCTTTGTGAGCTGCATCTCCTCTTGCGTATTTGCACTGCATGGATCCTCGCAATGGGATTCAGTCAGTTAGTCAGCTTGAGCAGGACGCAGAACGGACGCAGATTTAGTTACTACATACGGGGTCCGCTTGGCATCTTGCAGATATAGGGAAGAGTGAAGAGGAGAGAGTGCTGTTTCGGGGATACTCAAGCGAGCTAGAGATAAGCTCGTGCGGAGGAAGGTCTAGGAATAAGCGGGTACAGATCAAGAGCATCTTTCTTTACAATGATACTTAGCTATAAGTTGAGGATCGTAGCTTCTTTCCTTTACACGTTGGTCATGATTATTAGATAAGACATAGCCTATTACCATTTCTGAATAATACCTTTCTCTTTCTTTTCAGAGGTATCCTTAGTTATACTAATATGTAAGTCAAAACTCTGCTTCATCGTATCACATATTTCTCATTCTTGCGTTGTGCGGAAACTAGACAGAGCCGTCATTTACATTTTCTAAGTTAGTCTGAGGAATATGCTGTTAAATCCTCCCTTCCAAACCCTTCTCTTACTGGACTATATAAGATATCCTGAAACACGATGAGTGAACAAGTGTAATATTCTGCTCCCCTAATTAGGTTACTAGAAAGTTCAATCTAGGAAAGCGAATGCGACTTCAGTGCCAGATAACGAGGTAGTTCTGCGTAGCTACAAGCTCATAGCTGACAAGCTTGGCTGCATAAATGGCACAAGTAAATTACAACCCCATGATGTCTGGGGTTGAATGCTGCTAGCCAAAGTCGGAAGCCGCTTTGATCAGAAGTACCAACCAATGTGGCAAGATTACATGAATCCGCGCGCCACACCAGCCATAAGGCTGACGATGGCTTGATATCATCAACGTAATGGGGATTTTGGCAAGTCTGCCGAGTACGACTGCCTACTACTGTACGGCAGCAAGTTTTCCGGTTGTAGGTTGTATCGGATACCGTCGCACAATATAAAATCACGCCGGATACCAGCTGATATATCCCTTTTCTGTGTGTAGAAATATGGCCTGCTGGCTACCCTCAATCAAAGCAATTCAGTTCCTCATATCCCTCCCTGGGACAAGATTCCTCTCTCACAACAATCAAAGCCAGTTCTTAAGAGTCATATACGACTATTCAATATTAAATTGGGAAGCCGAAGCTTTGTTGTGGTGGTATACTGAAAGGACATAGTTTGGCCATGAAAGAAGGCTCTGCGCGCCTTAGGCATAAAGGGGCGCACGCGATCGTTCTCTCCAAACCAAACAGGGCGCAGGGTGTTTCAAGAAGGTATAAAAATATATTCCGTGAGAGCTACAGCAAGAATTAGCTACTCCAAGAGAGATATGATCTCTTGAAGTCAAAGTACCCCTCGTCACACCGTGCGTCTCGCGACCCAGAGATGCACGTTAAACTATATTTGTTTACAAACACGCTATGCTATGCTATGTATCTATTGATGGTATATCGATTTGATCGTCTGACCGGTAAATGCCCCATACACAAGAACCAAGAACCCAAAAACTGGTAAACGGTAAGCATATGCAACGGACAGATCGAGAGTAGCGAAACACAAGAGCACCAAGAGTAGAGTTTAGAGAGATGGTAGTAGCAGTATCGTCGCCTCAGTAAGTCAAGTCAAGTCAGCCGATCAAGCAAAAGCCTTGAGGGTATGATGAATCCCCCACCTGGGCCAAAAAAAAAAAAAAAAAAAAAAACATGAAACATCGAATTTCCAAGTCCAACTCCAATTCTCAGAAACGGAAATATGCAAATGCCTATAAGAACCCGAAAAACGCAATCTATGACAAAAACCGAAAACCAGCCGCCGTGTTCAAAAAAAAGAAATCTCGCTTGGTATGTGATGCATCTACGCCCGCCTGAACATCCGACTGATCCTCCTTTTAAACCTCTCCCCCCGCCCCCGAACAATCTCCGTTCCCTTGTCGTTTTCTGTTTCCGAACCTTTTCTGTCCCGACCTTTACTCCGTTCCTGTCTCCGCTTTTCCTTCTCCTTCTTCTCATTCACGACGACTAGGCTCGTTGGCCGCCGCTTGACTCCCGAGCCCTCCACGACACCCGAATCCCACAATCCCGCCGTCGTCACGGGATCGTACTGCGCAGAGCGGGACTTAAAAGTGCGGGGATTTGTGGGAGACGCCGGGGAGGGTGAGCGATATGTTTGGGCGGGCGGTTCGAGAATCCGGACGGGTGGTGGGGAAGAGGTCGATTGGTCGCGTGGGGAACTGAGGGCTAGTTCTTTCATGCGGAGGATTTCTTCGCTGCGTTTGCTTTGCCGCTCTTCCTCCGTCTCCGTGAGCGTTTGGTCTTCTAGCGCGAGCCCGAAGCGACGGCGGGTACTGCCAGTTTTGGGGTTGAGATCGGCATTGCCAGTGGAATTGGAGCGGCGGGCGCGGGTTTTCAAGGGCGAGGAGACGGGAGAGGTTTTTGCAGACTCGGAGGATGTTGATTGGGTGAAGCTTGTGTTTCGGTGGAGGATTTGGGTGCCTGTGCGGAGGAACCTAGGAAATGTGCGGCGGTTCTCGTCGATGGTGGAGGAGGGTGAGGCTGAGCGAGGCGACTCAGCAAAAGACATGGAAACTGTGCGATTGGGCGCTGCAGTGCGGAAAGTCCCCGACGTTATCAAAGGTGAGGGGTGCGCTGACTTGGACCAGGAATAGGCCCACGACCAGTTCTCGGAAAAGGCAACCCATATCCCGGACACGATAATGAACTTTCGGAGGGTATCGTCAGTCTTAATCGGCAAGCGCTCACTATTAGACTCTATATATGAGATTGCGTCTGTAACGCTCGAAGGCGTGGGCAAAGGAGTGGTGAGGTTGGAAGATGTATGGCCAGGGGTAGGGGGCGATGTCGCGGTGGGCATGTTGTAAGAATCCAAGACTTCGATGCTGGCTCGACTCATGGTGGCGATTACGGGATGCCGCCGCGAGTTGGCGCTGATGGTACTGAAGTTGAACTTTTTGTCGTCTATTGCCGGGAGTATCGGGGAGGGCTGCGAGGTGCTTGACATAGTAGACACACGCCTTGAGTGCGCCGTTTTTGGCACCCACCGCGACCTGAGAGGCAGTCCATGCTCGTCTATGTAATTGAATTCGTAGCCACCGTTTGGTAGGTTTGTCACCTCCCAGCTCGACCCGTCGTCCATCAGCACCTCGGTTCTGCAGCACGCACCTTTGTCATCCTTCTTGCCCGGACAGATAACGCCTATGACGTCTCTCGCACCCCAACGCTCGTCGTCGGATTTGCCATCCTCTTCGCTGCCTCCGTAGCCTTCCGCCTTGACAATCAGTAAGTCGTTGGGTCCGAGCTTGTCCCGGCTGTTGAAGGTGCGGGCCAGCCGCCGTGTGGAGCGTGTGGCTAGGAGCGAGAACGGAATGACCTCGTAGACGGGCTTCGGGCGACGGCCAGCAATCACCTGGTGGAGCTGGAGCAGGACCTTGGGACGGATATGGAGCTTCTGGCGGGGCCCTGCGGCGGGCGGGGGCTGCGCAAAGTTGTACGTCGTCTTGGGTCGAGGAGCGCGCTTCTTGGGCCTGTCGGCCGACGCATTGCTGTTTGACGAGGTTGGTCGGGACGTACTCGGGGACAGCGTAGGCGTCTCGACTTCGGGATTCATAGGAGTCTTCTGTTGGTGGTCGCTGGCGCCATCTGCCTGCTCGGGCGACTGGGAGTCGATGGGGGACACGGCGGTAGGCGCAATGGAGTCGGCAGGCTTCCGCATCATAGAGCCTAGGAGAGAGAGTGGCATCTGGGCGAGTATAGAGGTGGTACTGCACAGCGACGAGTGTGGCAACGAATATTCATGGCCATGCTTCGCGGCGGCGTCTGCGGTCAACACGTCCAACATGACTCCAGCTCGGGACCATGGCTTGACATGCTGTTGAGATGTCCTGTTAGCAAGGGCGACTGAAGGGGTATATTTTGGTGATCAGGCTACCACAGCCGTCCGCGCCTGGGGGGGCCATGGCTTTTGAGAGGGGACAGATTGGGTGAGGCGGCTGTGAGCTGAAGTTTGAGGTTTGGTGGCCTACGCTGAGAGAGGCGTAATACGAAAATAAGACAAGGGCCGACTTACAAGCCACAGCCAACAATATGCAGGGTCACCACCAGCACTACCGAGTGCTGCCGCGCGACAAGCAGTGGAACAGACGGCTCTCTGGCCGGCAGCGTCTACGGGACATGTACCAGCGCAAGAGGGCAGATGAGGGGAGGCAATGTCTAATAATTTAACAGCCGGCCAAGCGTTCCCCTCATGCTACGGCCAGAGAGACAAGCTTTCAAAGGGGATTACGCTCACCGGATGTACGACAGCAGCCGTCTTTTTGTCCGTCGTCTGGTGCACGAGGCACAAAGCCACTCTTCCCCATGCACTGCCAATCCCCTCCAGGGGCCAGTAGAAGTGCGCCCTGCTGCGCGTCTACGCATCGACGCATCCAACAGCGCATGCAAAATTGCCCGCTGCTAAAGCGAAACACGAGCCCTGCACGTCCGCATCCAGAGATGCCCAGGGCCCCCGCGCCTCGCGATTGGCGGCGTCGCACTCGTTTCAGGACAGAAGCGGCTAGCGCCTCGCTACATGCCCCCAGACAGCCCTGGGGGGCGCCTTACTCATCGCTGGCCAGCCGCCAAGACCACGGCCATGGATCGCATTCCCAGCGTCGAAGGGGGCCGCTTACAGGTTACAGATGTGGCAGATGCCGGAGCAGCGCGGGAGCCAGCCGGAGTCTGGCATTGTTTGCTATGGGCACGTAAACCGCTGGTGGCGCCAGAAGCCGACAGAGGAACAGGTTGCAACCGCATCCGCTCGCATCCGGCTGGCCGTGTCTGTCCTCCACCAGCCGCTAGCGTTCAGGGAGGCACAGGACAGGGCAACGGCACACTGATCAGAAAATCGGCACACTGATCAGAAAATTGGCACATGGATCAGAAAACTGGCACACGGATCAGAAAATCAGCACACGCTCGAGCCCTCGCATCCGGAGGATCGGATTCTGGAACGTGGAGACAGCTGCACATTCCGTAAAGGCGGGGCAACCATTGGCCGGCCGATGCGGAGGACGAGCGACGTCGGTGGAGAGAGTCACTTTCGGCGGAGCAGGCTCTAATCGTCTTTTTTGCTAGCTCCCGACATCATCTCAAGATATTGCTAGATCCTCGGCGAGTCGGTTCTGCCATGGGATCTCCAGGCAGCGTGGTAGTGAACTCACCACGTTATGCCACACGCATACAACCCATCCGGGACTGGACAAGCGATCGAAAGTCTTCTGTTCACCGCCTTGCCAACGTCACCCCACCCCACAGCGCCTCCTGCATCGTGTCTGCATGTTCTTCTTGGTGCACTGCTATCCACGTGTCGAGGTTCGAGGTTTTTTTTCGCTGCTCGGTATCTCGTTCACGCCGTTCCGTTCCGTGATCCCCGCTTTCGGCATCGTGGAAATTTGAGTGCCCGAGCCATGTCAGCTGTTCGGAAATCTCCTCGGTTTCGCTAACGACACCACAATCCGAGCAACCACTAATTCACCTACCGATCCGTTGGTCAACATCTCACGGACGGTCGAGGGCAAGTTCCGTTCAGCTCTCGTCAGACGCGTTGCTTGCCTCGCCGCCTTACCAAGCCGCCATGACTTCCGCGAGCCCCCGGCTTTCACAAGAACAAGGGAACAGACATCTAAAGTCCAACGTCAACACAACTAACAGAATCGGTCATCTCCTACGTTGGTTTAGAGATAACGGCGGTTGGTTGAACATTAATATTCGAATTGCCTACGACCAATCCCGCGGTTTCCATGCTCAAGCTGTAGACAGCTTGACAGCGCCATTCTTTGTTGCCACATGCCCCATAGACCTGACGCTTTCTTACCTCAACCTCGATAACAGTCAGAAATTCGTGCCCCATGTAGAGAGTCCACTGCGAGAGCTCCTTGGACAAGTGCCTAGCCACGTGTTGAGTTATCTCTTCCTAATCGAGCAGACAAAAATAGGACATCGATCCCGATGGGCGCCCTACATCTCATGTCTGCCCGGACCAAAGGATATGACGACCCCTATCTGGTTTGATGATGAGGATTTCAAGATTCTGGAGGGCACCAACCTGAGGAAGGCCGCCGCAGAGCGACTTGGCACGCTCGAAAGAGAGCTAGATTCCGCGAAAGAAATCATGCATGGGCTTGGGTGGAGTGACGTTGAGAAAGACAAGTACGATTTGTAAGTGTAGCTTAGGCTAGAGGAGGGTCCACAACAATAGTCTCCTAAACATCGTGTCACAGCAGCTGTGCGATTAATCATCGGTAGGCAGGATACGCATAAACAACGCAAAAATATGCTTGATTACGCTTAGTCGTTGACTCACAACATGTTATCTTCATTATCGCATCTGCGTTCGTTTAGAATGCATTGAACAACTGTGTGGCGTACCTCATGCATCGACTAACTCCTATTAGGACCTCTTTCAAATGGGCCGCTACAATCATGACCTCACGGACTTTCACTTCCTCAAAAATTCTGCCCGACCTACCAAAGTTTGGAGTTCTCTTTCCCATCATCGACATCCTCAACCATGATGTGAATGCAAAGGTGGGCTGGGATTTCGTAGAGTCTCAGTCCTTTTCTCTAAAGGTTTTTACGGATGTCGAGGCAGGTGCAGAGATCTACAACACATACGCTCCTAAAGCTAATGATGAGCTCCTCATGGGATACGGCTTTTGCATCCCAGACAACCCGGTGGAGCAGAGCACCATCGTGGCACGAACTCCTCCTGGACTCATTCCAACGGATTGGTTCACATCTGATCTCATACCGTTCGCTATGCCAGAATCTCTTCTAGATGACTATCGAGATCATGAGCCGCAACTTCTTCGTACACGAGGTCATCCGTTTGGTCGCTATGAGAGTATGATACCCTTCTTCCGGGGATTCCCACCAGCAATTGTTTTTATCACGTATTTGATAACCCTCCATACTCGGAATATAGATCCTAGAACTGTATCCCTTCCTTATCCGGGCGGAAGAATAGTCTTTGCAATCCTACAGCAATTGTACCGAGCCATAGATGCTAGATGTAATGCTATCCCACCTCGGGAGCCGCTACCTGCGACTGCAAATGAGAAGCAGAAATTTGCCAAGATCTATAGAGACGGTCAGCTCAAAATAAATCTAGCTTTACAGGACGAATTACGATATGCTATGGGAAAAGTGATGAACATAAGTACAACACCGGCTAGTTTCATGCACAACTTGTTAGCAAATCCGTGCATCATCACTACAACGGAGGCAACCCAAGTACTAGAAGCTGAATTCCCTTTATATTATACGCAATTCAAGAAAGGCATGCAAAGCCAGTGGGAGTTCGACGTGCAAACCGATATTAAGGCGCTCTCGACGCGATCGATCAGTGAGGACAAGCTCGAAGATGTGCTCTGGACAATTCTGCTGGTTATATACTTCACTGTTTCAGCGTGCGTCATATATCATTAAAAACTAAACATGCGAGGCTATTGACTATGACAGAACGAGTCCAGACTCCCTCATAAACCGATGGGTGCAGGAACTACTCACCTCATACCCACTACTGCCAAATATCGCATCCGACTTCTCCTTCGACGAGGACAGCTTACCAGAAGTTGCTTTCGATACTTGCGAGGGCTGTAGAGAAGATCGAATGGGCGCGATATGGGACATGGTCGCTCAGCTAGAAAGGCAAGGTCCAGGTCTCCGAAGCCGAGCATTCCTTTGGGCCGCCTCGGTCGTGCAAGGCGAAAGGATCGATTCATCCAACCTACCACACCCGCCCAAATACCTCAGGACATGCCTCTACATGGAGCCCGTCAACGCGACTAGAGCGGAAGACTACTTCTCATAACCGGTAAAATGGTAGCCTAGTAAGGTTTCAAGGGAAATTGGCAAGAAGTATGGGCGCGGACAGACATCAGACGTCAATAATGAGTCTGAATACCAATCCGCAAAAATCATCCGTCGCATCGTATCGAGGCGTATCCAGCATCCGGCATCCAGCATCCTTCAAATGTCCGCTCGCCGTAGAGTTATTATCCCAAATCCTTCGCAAAGCATACCGAGAGCGGAAATCACCCCGCACAGGCACACCCGTACTCGCCAACCCACTATACGCCTTTATACGAATAATAAACCTCTAGACTAGACTCCTATGATAGTGAAGACGCGTCCATAATTTCGTGCTCAGGATAATGTAATTCTAATTTCGCATCATGACCCCGATCCTGTCGTCCTAACCGGAAAATAGAATCCGTAAGCTTCACCAATATTTCCTTGTCCCGATAGATTGGCCGCCTTGAAACTCGAACGAGCAATGCCGTTACAGTATGGGCGAGGCAGGAACATTAAGTGTTTCGCATGCGCCGTCCCAGATTTGCAATGGTTTATAGTCATGAAGACTTTTTGTGTTTTGTCTGGCTGTTTGGAGTTTCTGTCTAGATGCGATTATGCTGTTTCTAAATTTTCCTTTTGAAGGAGACTGATCCGCGTTACTTAGGACCGTTAGTAGTTTCCGGACGAGGTAGGCAGCATATTAAATACAGGCAAGCTTCTTTTTTTTAAAAAAAAAACAATTTGTAATGTACTTCCACCATTTAATCTTCACACTCTACGTTGAAATGCAGACCTCTGTTTTTTTTTTTTTTTTTTTTTAGAGTTTTTCACACACTCAGATCTATACCCTCCGTTCGGATTAACGTCTCTTCATTTTCTTCAAAACTACAACGTTGTGCTCACTAACTCTACTCTTTCCTACGCGACA